>PVKV010016643.1:0-50166 GCA_004027835.1 Alouatta palliata
CCATCATTCTCAGCAAACTGACACAAGAACAGAAAATCAAACACCGCATATTCTTACTCATAGGCGGATGTTGAACAATGAGAATACATGGACACAGGGAGGGGATCATCTCACATGGGGGTCATTTAGGGGGAAAAAGGGGAGGGACAGCGGGGGGTGGGGAGTTGGGGAGGGATAGCATGGGGAGAAATACCAGATATAGGTGATGGGGAGGAAGGCAGCAAATCACACTGCCATGTGTGTACCTATGCAACAATCTTGCATGTTCTTCACATGTACCCCCAAACCGAAAATGCAATAAAAAGTATATATTAAAAAAAAAAAAACCTCAAGGTTTTAAAAGACTCAGGATGAACTATATCAACCCACACATTAACAAAAATTTAAATGCCAAATAAACAGAATATCCTTTAATTTCTAACCATCCCTTTGCAAAACCCATTCAAATGTTGGTTTCTATAAGACATACTGGTGCCTTGTTAGTTTATACACATAGGATATATATATTTGTAAGCTTGGGATTATATAGCAACTGCTGCACAGATTGGAGCAGTCTATGTCTTTCGCTGTAATTTATTGAAAGAAATTTCAGTGTATTTGTTCTATTCATAGTTTATTGGAGAGTATATTATCTCTGTCTCGTGGAAAAAGAGATAATTTAGGACAACACTCCTGAATCTTTTAGTATGGAATATTATACAGGGTCTTGCATTTAGCACCATTCTAATATTTACCATATTATTAAATATGCAAGATAAACACTTAAAAATAATATTGTATATGTGACATTGGCAAAGTTAACTGTAACCTTTCCAGTGCTCATTATTCTCATTGGTAAAATGGGGATAATAATAAGGCTGTGTATTCAAAGACAAAATCCATCCAAAAGTCATAGCTAGCACTCAGCATATATTGCTTATTTAAAAATGCCATCATTCTTATTTATATTTTTGTTTTCCAGTTGACTACATATTGTGAAGAGAAAACAACAAAGTCTAAAATTAATACATCAATCTAGTGAAAATACTTGGAACTTCTTTTACTTGGTGTTCTCCTGTCATCATATTCTGTTTCCTAATTATGTTGTATTTTAGATGAAATGAACTATGATAGTTTTTAACCTTATCCATTCAACCATTAGGGTAGAGAGGTGGCTTGGAAATTTGATTATCAGAGGGACATCCCACCATATGAGAATAAAAATTGGCCATATTTATTCTCAGGAGCAGGAGTTGGCAAATTTTTTGGTTGAAGCAGATAATATTTGAGATTTTGCAGGCTGTACTGTCGCTTTGTTATTCAATTCTGACTTTGTAGTGCAAAAGCAGCTGTATACAGTAAGTCAATGAATGAGAGTGGCTGTGTTCCAATACATCTTATTTTTAAACACTGAAATTTGCATTTCATATATTTTTATATCACAAAGTATTTTTCCTAAAAAAAAATTTTTCCCAACCATTAAAAATGTAAAAATAATTCTTAGCTTGCAGGCCATAAAAAAATTAGGCAAACTGTATTTGACCCATGAGCAATAGTTGCCTAACTCCTGTTCTGCATAGTTCTCTTCATTTTAAGTATTTTCAATATTTTCTTATACTTTTGATTGTATGAAAAGGTATGGCTTCAAATTACAGACTGATCATCTCAGAGCTGTGCTTAAAGTATTGAGAAGCATTCTGTAACACTGATGGTTTTCTCAATATTCGCTAATTCTATAAACAGATATTATGAGTTCTGCCAGAAATATAAATTCTAATGACAGCCTAATTAAATACAAGCCACAGAGAAGAATTATTACATTTTCTTATGCCAAATTATGAATGTCTTCAATTAATGCACAAATATTTATTTATTTATGTATATGTAAAAAATGGATTTTTCTGACAGCCTCAGGCTCTTCTTTGTGGTAGAACCTTCTGTTTCTCTACTAATTGTGCCTTAATGGCCAGTAATTGTCTTTCATAATGCACAGGGAATCATGAAACACCCCCCCCCCAAAAAAAAACCACTGAAATAAAAAAAATAAATAGACTATCACAGTCTCTCCTTTCAAATCTTTTCTCATGCTGTCAAAAAACAGCTGCCTCTTACTTTTTGTTACTACTTTCTTCACTTAAAAAATAATCTTAAAATTTATGAACAATACACTTGAACCTCATTAACACTGTTTACAGTTAATTATGATTTAGTATCTCTCTCTCTGTCTGATATAACCCAATGGGACTTAGTTAATCAAGTACCAAAGATGACTTCATTACCAGACAGTCTTTACCTGTGAATCAGTAGATTCACAGAATGGAGAGTAAAGCAATAGTGAATTTAAGAAAAACAAAAACAAAATGCTAATTGCCTGGACTCAACAGAATTTTGTATAGCTAAAAGAAAAGGATGAAGTATCAAATTTGGAATTTGTAAGTATAGAATTGTTCCTTAAAAGGAGTGCTGAACTACATATTAAGAAACATGCTTCAGATTCACCTGAAAATACACAAATGTGTCAAAATATGCAGAAATATATACAATTACACATGTCTCTGTGGTGGAATATATTGACAATTATGAACGAATGTTTTTCTTCACCTTTAGAAACAAAAATATGTAATATTATTTTAACAAAAACTTTTCAGTCTCATCTATATTAAGGCGTACTCCAGAGTGAAATGTTTAGAAATAAAGTGAAATGCCTATTTTGTAGAACTCACATAGAATCAGAATGGAGTGGTTAAGGTCATGGACTCTGGAGCTGGATGATGTGTGTTCTAATTCCGGTTGTACCTCTTAGTGGTTGTGTGACTTTGGCCAAGTTCCTGTGTGGCCTTCATTTTCCTAATTTGTAAATAAGAATCCTAATCACTTCTACTCCATAGGTTACTAGATAGTGCAACCTCATAACGTTGCAAAGAACAAATGAATGAATATTTACTTTATAAAACATTCAGAACAATGTTTGTTATACAGTAAGTGCTGTAATTAGTGTTGGTTTCATAATTTTAAATTAGAATAAGAGCAACTCGGCAGACTGGCCAAAATTTTGCCGTTATTCTTTGTGCTTACCCAAGTTTGGAAAACCAAACTTGGAATCAGTACATATAGGGAAGTCACATTTTATTTGAATGCTCAGGACCTGAAAACTCACCTGTTATAAAACTCACATATCCAAAGTGCTTCCTGACAAAGGATAGTGGGTATTTCTCTTTAGGAGCAAAAGTGGTGCCACCATGTGGCAATAACGTAAATATAGCTGCCAAGCTATTTAGCTTGGCAAGACTTGAAATATGAGCACATTATATTTTGTGTGTTTTAACATTCACTTTCTTCTAAATTGTACGTACAAAGTATAATTTTATTATTTTTAGTTCAAATTTTTTAAATTCCCACAATGTCAATTCTCATAAAACAAGAGTGGCATTTTCTCTGAAAGAACAGTATTGTAATTTGCCTGTGATTTGAATTTGACAAAATAAACAACTAATGCCCTTATAACGCTGTTTTTCAAACTGAGTCCCATGGAGCCTGTATTCCCTGGGGAAAGGAATAGGGGAGGAAGTGAGTGGATAGAACATTGGTTCCTCCTCTCCCTCTTTTCTAAAACATTTGCACTCATGCTGGTTTTATATTTCGGAAGTATTCGTTAAGATTTTATTTGAAGAAAATATCCAGCCATTTAAAGAATGTTTTTCTTTTCTAAAAGCCAGTGCAGTCCTATATTAGGAGTTTCCGTGGGGCTTTAAAACTGTTTTTTTTTTTTTTTTTTTTTTTTTTGTAATAAAAGATTTACTCAGAACTTAGAAAACAGCTGAATTCTGGAGAAAAGGTAAGATGTGTTGGCTGAAGTCCTATTCCTGTTCTGCAAGACTGAAAAGATCAGAGCAGAGAAAAGGCAAAGACATGATCTGTACCACATAAGAAAAGAAGGGAGGTACCACACTTGACATTTCAGCTTTATTTCTCCTACTTTTCCTGAATATATTAATGTATGTGATTGTCTTGAACATATGAAGCATCTAGGCTTTCAGAAAATATTCAACTATTTTGTGCTGGCTAAAGGTAATTGTTTCTTTCTGGCAGGAGGCAGGAACTGATAAAACTTTTAAACTTTTTTTTCTGTCAAAATAGCATACATATAGTGATGTGCTTTTGTAAACAGGAGTTTCTGATAGAAGAGTGAGAACACATTTTTTGAAAAAGTTTATTTGTCGAGTAAACAAGTGTATTTGTTCAGAAAGAATGTTGTTCAGCAGGGTATTTGCTAAGATAATACTTTATTCAACTAATATTTATTAAAGTTACAGTACCAGCTGCATGATAGACTAGGTTCTGGAGTTATAAGGAAATCCTTTACCTCAAATATTAAGGTTTCATAATCAGAGGGAAGTTTTGTTAGTCATTTATTTCAAATGACTAACATTTGTGTTTGTCACATGCATGTTGTTTCAGATGACTACACACATGCATGTTACTTCAAATGACTAACAAAACTTCCCTCTTATTGTGAAACCCTAATATTTAAAGCAGAGGATTTCCTTATAACTCCAAGTATTTGTCTGTGACCTAGAAGAAAATATAAGTTGTAGAAAAAAGTATGGAAAAGGGGACAGTTCGCACCATCTTCCTCGTAGTTCCTTTAGAAGTCAATTTACTTTCAATCCCAGAGGAAGACTGTTATATCTGGCTAAATAAGTAACTCTTTTAGATTAATACCTATATTTTCTATTTTAAAACATTAAAATTTCTGATCTTCTCAAGATTTCATTTTTAGGTACCTTTATATCAAATTGAATTTTAATCTCAAATTACAAAATACTATGGATTACAAACTAATATAGATTCTTAGCTTCTATTACCTCATAGTCACATAAATTGGCTTGATTCTGTTTCCTTAGTGCAAGGAGCTCAATAAAGCTTTTACTCAGTTCTTAAATACTAAAGAACTAGCAAACATTGCAATACTTTAGAACTAAGTGGCCATTACAAATTAGTTAGCAGTTCATGTTTATGTTATGGTTTGTTATGACTGCTTAATTCAAAAGCGTATTTGCAGACTGGGAGTTTGAATTAAGGAAATCAAAATAGTAAGAGCTTTGATTAAGAAGTTAGCTTGCTTTAACATAAATGTTGATATTTCAAGGCCTACTGATATTTTAGTCATTTGTGGTTATTTTTGTTTCCTGTTCAGACCCCTGGGAAATAAGAGAATAGTAAATCAAAGCCCAGATTGCTTTTTGCATTTTTTTTTTTCTTTTCATTTAGCCATGTGTTAGCTCACTTTAAGAAACTAAAGACATGTATAACTTGAACAGAATTCCTCTAAGGGAGAATTGTATTTCTGGATTAATCAATTGAAATAATTCTTGTAAAATTATTCTTTTCATGTTTGATAATTTAATAATTCTTTTTATTACATGATAATGTTAAAAATATTAATAGTGGAAATTCAGCTAAGAATATCTATTACTGAAGTGCAATTTGGGCAGTACTGTTATCAAACTGAGGCTGTGTTGCTTATGTCATGGGATCCCTAGGATGTTGCTTCAGCAGCTAGAAACCTGTGGCAGGTGACGCCTTATGCCTGAGTATTGCCTGTTCCCGCGGGTCTCATTCCATCCACTCGGCTGGATAGGCTGCACTTGGCTCCTGCTACCGGCCTGGATCCCACACCTGCCAAGTACGAGCAAGGCATGGAATGTGAAGGGTGTATGGGCAAGTGAGCACAGGGTCTAGCCATTGCACACAGCCAGGCACACTGGCTGCCGTGGCAGGGCAGGCAGCTCCAGGCAACAGCACAGGTGCCAGCTCTATGTGAGGCTGAGGCAGGACCATGCGTACTGCACACAGCTTTCACTGCAGGCACTTCATCCATGTCTGGATGAAGTCAACACAGTGGCACTCAGAAGCTAGGAGATACCTGGAACCACAGATCCCCAAAGAGGGTGTCACAGCCCTGGCTTATGGAGCAAAGGGCCACAGCTCTTCTCTCCTTCTCATTGCCCACAGCATGGGGAGTGGGAGGGCGTGTTTCAGCATGTTTGTGTTACAGCTCTTTTAGTTCTGCCATTCGATGTGTCCTGAGTTCTTGTTTCATGCCCAGGAAGTATAAGGTATGTGGACAGCTGGAAGATGAGCAAGGCAAAGAGGAGCTTCATTGATCAGCAGAATAGTTCTCAGGAGACCTGAAGTGGGGAGCTCCTTAACACAGGCAGGTCATCCCAACACCTGTTCAGCTCTCAGCAGAGAGGAGACCCACAGTGGGTAGTTCCTTCCCACAGTTAGTGATCCAGGTTTCTGTGCAGCCCTCACCTCTCCTCAGAGGACAGGTGACCCAGAGTGGGAAGCTCCTATCAGCAGGCAGGTTATCCCATCCACTGCCTGAGTCTGGCTGAGTCCGGGGGTTTTTATGTGCTTCAGAGGAGACGAAGTGCATGCTAATTGGTCCATGAATGGCAATGGGTAGGCCTGGATAAAGCACTGTAAGTTCTCACTCTGGTCCACGGAACTCACAGCCTGGCCCCCAGGCTTTTGGCTCTCGCTGGCTTGAAGGTGGGACTTCACTTGAAGGTGGGACCCTCCCCTTTCTGCCCAGGAGCTTCTCTGCCTCCTGCCACCATCAATCATGTTGTTCATGGTGCCTAGGCTGTTCCTGCCGAAGGGCACCTGCTGGCCCCTGTTGAGCTGCCCTCAGCCTCCCTCTCATGCTCATTGGTGCCCAAGTCCAGAGGAGGCCAAGACGGCAGGGGACTGGCATGTCAGTGCCGCCCCAGCCAGATTGCCACCAGTGCCTGGGCTTGGCCTCAACTTTGCTCCAAAATCAGAGAAAGTTCCGGGAGCATGGAGAGGTCAGGCAGCAGGAGCAGGCACTTCCAAACCAGTGAGGAGCAGAGATGCCTGGGTCCACAACTGCAGCTAGGCAACTCGGAACGAGGTGGGGCTCCACCTGTTCTCAGCTCCTTTGGGGTCCATGGAGTGGGCAGCCCCCTCCACGGCTGCAGCCAGTGCCATGGCAGCAGCCATTCTGGACAGGCCAGCCACTGCCATCATGTGTTTTCCCATTATCTATTTTTGGTGATAGCAAATTCAAACTTCTTAATTTACTTTTCCTGAAAAAAAGTACCAATAAGCATTTCAGCATGTCTTAAACAAAATGAACTATTGGTTATTTTAGCTAAAATGTCAAAAATTTTAATAAATAACTTTAGGAATATTTACCTTTAATATTTATATTTATTAATTTAATTCTTTATCTTTCAAATGGAAGATTTGAAAAATACTATTGGCTTGCAGCTTACCAGTTCTAGTGTAATTTTCAAATAATTTAATATGAAGTATTCAATCATGAATTAGGCATTATTATTTAAATAATTCATGATGTGTCCTATACTGGGTGATCCCTACTGAGGCAAACAGCATGAATGGGTAAGTTTTATTTTCCTCAGTGTTCTCTTACTCCATTGTGAGGGTTGTCACATGTCAGCACATTGAATTTTAAAGAGATATGGTGGAGTCTAGGAAATGCAAAATGACACCTTGGGTGGAAAACCTTTTCAGATTGTTTTCAAATACTTATGCACTGTTGCCAGAAAAGCATTCACTTTATAATTTAAGTAGTAAAGCAGAATATATTTGTAATTCAAACAGTCAAAAAGCCCAGTAAGTAAGTGCTTTAGGATTTTAATTGGGTATGTGTGTATGTGAACATATACATGTAGATATGCACATGTTACTAATTTTATTTCTATGATATTTTGTGATCATTCATTCATTGATTCTACACATGCACTGAGGCCAAATTTCATGAGGCTTTACTATGTTTTCATGTTGTACTAAGCACTGAAAACATAGTCCTTACCTTCATGAAATTTGGAGTAGTGGTAAAGGTAGACAAATGAATGTTATGAAAAGAACTGCAACATTTAATGGGAAAATTAAAACTCAGAAAAACATATATATTAAATCATGTTTTAGCTAAGATATGAAGGATAAGACTAATCTTGAAAAATGGGTTAGTATTGTGGGGGAAAGTTTTAGGAAGAGAGAACATATATGGAAAATCTGAGACCCCAAAGTGCATAGCATGTTTAAGGAACTGAAAAATCACTGTGGCTCGAGTGAGTGGAGGACAGGTAGTATTGAGGCTGGAAATACACAGAGAAAGCACC
The DNA here is from genome assembly GCA_004027835.1 of Alouatta palliata. NCBI lineage: Eukaryota > Metazoa > Chordata > Mammalia > Primates > Atelidae > Alouatta > Alouatta palliata. Next base: position 8,154 of record PVKV010016643.1, read on the forward strand.
CTCTGGAGAAACAGGCCAGCCATGTTAAAGACAGAGGCTCCACTGATGCATGTGCTAGCCAGGAACGTAAGATAGGGGCTTTAATAAAACGGGCAGCTATGGTGGAGAGACCTTGATGGCTTCGAAAACTATTTAGGAGTAGGGACTGGGTGAGGTGACTCACGACTGTAATCCCAGCACTTTGGAAGGCTGAGGTGGGTGAATCACTTGAGATCAGGAGCTCAAGACCAGCCTGGCCAATGTTAGTGAAACCCCATCTCTACTAAAAATACAAAAATTAGCCTGACGTGGTGGTACACACTTGTAGTTTCAGCTACTCAGGAAGCTGAGACAGGAGAATCACTTGATCCTGGGAGACAGAGGTTACCGTGAGCCGAGATCACACCACCACACTCCAGCCATCAGAGTAAGACTCTGTCTCAAAAAAAAATATTAGGAGTAGGAAAGATAATTTCTGCTAATTAGATATATGTAATAAAAGAGAGAGGAGTCACTATCACTTTCCTGTTTCTTTTCTGTCTGCAATTATAAAAAACGGATACTGGAGAAAGAACAGTAAGATACAGCTAAAGAGAGTCCCAGTAGTAGGTGTACATTTGGTGGAATGGATGTTTAAGCTGGAGAGAGAATTGTCAACATAGAGGAAGCAAAGGCGTGGAAATGGAAGAGATCTGCAGAGAGAGAGAAAGAGAGACACACAGAGAGAGACAGAGACAGAGACAGAGGCTCTTTTCCATTAGTCTCCCATTCCATGACATACTTCTACTAGACATAAACTGTACCTTCATGCCTTTATTCTACTTTAAAACATCTAATGTCAGTTAGTGTTCACAGTATAAGATAAGGGAAACTTACTAGTCTTATTTACATCTCACAACTAAATAGACCAGATTTTATCAGAGAATAAACTCAGAGGCTACTGAGAGGTTGAATAACTTGTCTCTCTGTAGTCTGACACTGGTGGCTATGGGTGCTGCCCACTGCTTGTTTTGTGAAATGACCAAGTCTCCTGTCTACCTTTCTGACCTTTCTTTGCACCTAGAAGAGTCCAATCACATGTCATTAGCAGTTTCCTTTTTGTCTCCTGTTCCTGCATACATGCTGTCCTGACCTGAGTTCACATCTCTGTGTTTTTGGTGGCATAGGGAGGTTTAGGCAAAGTTTTTTTTACTCTACCTGAAATAATCAATGGCCTCTCTTTTTAAAAGTTTCTCTGTAACAAATAACATAGGACATTATTTTGCAGTTACAGGCCTGTCTCATGCCTTTCTCCTGTTCACAAAATCTGCTTCCTTTGCCCCACCCTGCCGATTCCCATTTTACATGTACTTGATTGTGAGCTTTGGCAAGCAGGGACCACATTATACTTTTTATTTTTGTTTCCATTATATTTAGCAGAGTAGTAGCATATGCTCAAAAAATGTTTCTTAATGTTGAATTAAGTTGATAAGGAAGACATGGGCAAGAAACAGCGTAAAAGGCTAGAAGGAAACTATGTGTTAGAGATTGTGGTTTAGCCTCCAAAAAAAGTAGCTAGAGATAAGTCTAGAGTGGTGGGGGTGAAAATTGTCTGTGATGAAATTTGTTGGGGCAAACAGTATTTACCATACCCAATCCGTAATACATAATGTAGACAGAAAGAATGGAACCGAATAAAAGGACTTGTTAAAAAATAAATAAATAAAAAAGTCTTGGTAGCTGTTCCCTCTCCCCATAACACACATGTCCTTCCCGCTCATGCACCCACCTCAGCCTCCGCCTCCATCTCTACCTCCGTCTTCACCAACTTAGCTTGAGCTTCAGGAGTAGAATCCCAGAAATCTCTTTCCAGAGTGCTCTGTGGGGGACCTAGCAGCTTCAGGGAACTGTGGGTATTTTGTGATGCTGGAGCCAGAGAAACAAGATGGTGATGACCTCCACGAGTGAGGGAAAATGACTGGACTTCGACTGGGCTTCTTCTGAGCAGTAGTGCAGGCCTAATTCTCTTTCCTCTTCTCCACCCAATGACATCAAAGGTGTTTTGGCCTGCTGTTCATAATGACTCCTTCATTATGTTAGCCTGTGGACAGAAACATTAACGAGCAGAGGTGATCAGCTTTCCCCAGGTGTCACTCTTCTCAGTAGCTTTGCTCTGTAGACCAGCCCTGGAGGTCCATTCTCCTCTGCAGAGAGATAGAGGCTTGGCCCCAGTCCCTCATCATCATATTTCAAGATGGCTAGAAGTAGTGATTCCAAGGCCAAATTCATCAAAGGGAAATATAAACTAGTATGGAAGATCAAGTCTGGCTTTTTTGGGAATATTTGCCAGGCAAAGAACATAACCAATAGTAAAGAAGTGGTGCTAGCATCCTAGAATTCCGAAAAGCTGGGTATTTCTCATTGCTGTCCCAGAAAAAAAAAAAAAAACTTTTAGATTCTTCAAGGCAGGGTTGATATTTCAACATGAGGTGGTATGATTAGAACAAAGACTGCAATGTGCTACTCATGAATCTTCAGTCCTCAAGACCTCTTCAGTTTCTGTTTAGAAGGCTCCCAATGAAAACTGTAGTTAGTTTAGCAGACCAGATGACCAGCGGAATTGCATATGTGCATGCAAAGAGTTTGAGTCACAGAGTTTAAACCAGATAACTTCCTAATCGGTATTGAGTGTTGCTATAAGAAATTATTTGTTACTGATTTTGATTTTTTGAAAAAGTACAGAAACAATAGGATAAAGCAGCACATATCTTAGAGGAGACAGTAATCTCTGGCATGACCTGATAAGTTAGCATCAGTGCATATCTTGGTATTGATCAGAGTTTCAGAGATGATATGGTATCATCATGATACATGTTAATGTAATTTAATAGAAGCAGCCTGCCGTGCCAAAGATTAAAGTCTGCAACAAAGAAACAGAAAAATGAAAACATTAAAGAATAAAATGAAATGGAGTTGAATGAAGATATCTACTCCTCTTGAAATTTTGTGTATAGGGTTTTCTGCAGAATTTACAGAATACTATTGTTGTGGATCACACATTAAGGAAGCCTTGAGACAGCTATTCCACAATCTTTTCTGGACTCTGAACTACTGATATTAAATATATATTTGATTGAATGTTGTTAAAGCAGAATACAGTACAGAAGGCAGCGTCTTCCCATGTAGTTAGCATGCCCACACTCTCACAGGTTTCCATGTATGGAGGAAGGAAGAGAAGAAGCAGAATATATCATCAGAGTAACATTTGTTTATCCCCAAATCCAGAAATTTTAGTTGATGTGTCCAATTGCCAGTGTTGTGAACAACCATTTCCCAGGTAAAAACAACTTAAGTATAAAGTGGCTCTGGGCAGCATTGTTGATATTATAACCATTTTGTGGCCTCTGAAATTATGAATATTAACTAAAGTTGTTAAACATGATTTCAATTTTTATAGCATTATATATATATATTCTTTAGGTTCTGGGGTACATGTGCAGAACATGCAGGATTGTTGCATAGGTACATACATGGCAATGTGGTTTGCTGCCTCCATCCATGTCACCTATATCTGGCATTTCTCCCCATGTTATCCCTCCCCAACTCCTTACCCCCGCTGTCCCTCCCCTAGTCCCCCACAACAGACCCCAGTGTATGATGCTCCCCTCCCTGTGTCCATGTGTTCTAATTGTTCAACACATGCCTATGGGTGAGAACATGCAGTGTTTGATTTTCTGTTCCTGTGTCAGATTGCTGAGAATGATGGTTTCCAGATTCATCCATGTCCCTACAAAGGACACAAACTCATCGATTTTTATGGCTGCATAGTATGCCGTGGTGTATATGTGACACATTTTCCTTGTCCAGTCTATCCTCGATGGGTTGGTTCCACGTCTTTGCTATTGTAAACAGTGCCACAGTGAACATATATGTGCATGTGTTTTTTTAATAGAACAGTTTATAATCCTTTGGATATATACCCAGTAATGGGATTGCTGGATCAAAAATGGAATTTCTATTTCTATGTCCTTGAGGAATCACCACAATAGTACCTTTTTAAATGGAAAACCTAACTAAATAATTGGCATATACAAATTATGCCAATGAGATTTCCTGTGTGTGTGTGTGTGTGTGTGTGTGTGTGTGTGTGTGTGAAAACCTATTATTTTGAACTCTACTGTTTTGAGAAGGGCCATATGGTTGTACATGCACAAAACTGTGAATTCTTAAAATTTTTCCATGCATAGGGTTTGTGAGTTTTTTTACTTAAAACATTAAAATAGATGGTATTTTGTTTCAGGCAGCTGATAAAGTAGCAACCAAAGAGTCTAGTTTTTGAACATGTGAAAATTCTGTTTAATTATGATATTAATATCAGCATCTAAAGTGAAGAATTAATAAATACTCCAGGGTAACTAGAGTATCCTTAGTATTCTGAATGAACTCTTTAATGACCCTTGAATTAAAAAATGTTTGTTACAGAAATTTAAAGCTAAACATTAATGTTTATTCCTCAAATAAATGTAATTACTATAAACACCTATATGTTTTGGGAATTTGTTTTCATTTTGACATGAGAGCTGTTTCATTTACAAGTTCATTTAAAACTAAAATGTTTCTTAAAAATCATGTGAATTTATAAACATTAAAAAGAAGGAATAACTATTGAACAAATAAGACAGACACTGTCAAGAATGGACGGGACTTTGTAAGGTGATAATTAAGACTAATTAATATATATGTGGAAATGTTCTGACTGGGCATTTGATATATGATAATATGAATAATAATAGAAATATAGTAAATATAGCATACATTTGCATTTATTTGCAAACTCAGTAAGCAAGGTAAGTTCAAATAAATCTAGCAATGTCATAGTCTTTTCTTACATGTGTCATGAAGTCTTGAGATAAGTTTAAAAAACATGTTTTATTTACAACTAATGTGAATATTAATATTTGCTGTTGTCAGCTTCCTTCTAATTTAACATATCCATAACTGGCCAAGCGTAAGTAATTTTTGGGAATTTGCGTGTTCTCAGACGAGGAATGTTGTGATCAGAGACGATTCCCTTTGTCCACTGTTAAAAATGGTGGTTAATTTTTCCTTGTTAGTTGATTATTTCTATTTATGATGATATGGCAGCTGTGGACAATGCCCTTTCTTAAACATACTGGAATATAAAAGTGACCATAACTTGTTGAAACTCAGCCTTGGTATTGTGCTACTATTATTTCTCCTGGGGAGGCTTATTAGCCTGTCACAAAAGATGTAAGAAAAATCCAACATTCCTTTTGGAATATGATGAGCCTTTGTCACCCACAATGTGATTAATGTTAAAAACAGAAAGAATGGCTATGATATGATTATGATTAGGCAGAGATGAGCTATTGTCCAAGTAGCAGGAACTAATCTATCAGGCCAAAGATGACCTACACAGAACCATCAGTGTGCTGATTGCCATTTCTCTCTGAGTTTGATGAAATATTCATGCCTTTGCTCTCCTCTCTGCAAGCACTATTGATTTCTTGTATAAACGCTGCTATATTTAGTCTAGACAAATGGAATGTGGATTGCTGCTGAATAAATTGGATGAAAGACTGGGATCTTGCCTGCCACTTTCTCTCAGTCTTGGGCAATTATTTATAATCAAGAGCAGTTTTTGTAAGTTGAGGGTGATTTTTCACAATTTAGTGATTAGTCTTTGAACAAAGGCAAGCAGTTAGACACAATCATTTCTGTTGGGATAGCAGGTTAAGAAGTCAAATTACCCTTTTTTGCAATAACTGTTTCAGAAACTTGTAGTACTTTTTTTCTTATCTTTAAAAAAAATTTTTTTTGAGGTTTGATGTTTGTAGTTCATAGATAACAAGAATGCCAGCAAGAAGAGACCTCAGGGTCTCTTGAATTTTTACATTTTGTCTTTATAGGGTTAAGTTCCAACCTTTGTTTATTGGGATTTCCATGTAAAAGCTGAAGGATATAGCTTGGCTTTTTTAATGTAAAAATGAAATATATCATTAACTGTTATTGCTTTTGGTTGGAATTATGACAACTTGTTAAGTTGATTTTCAAAATATCGTGTTACTCCAGAGCTTTGACTGAAAGTTCTACATTGGGTGCTGCAATTAAGATCTTACAGGACATTATTCTAATTTGCATCTGAACTTGTCATGATTAATTTCTTTCCTTTCACAAATACCATGTTTGAGAAGCCATTGTCCACCAAACTATCGTTCATTTATAAATTATTTTCCCATTTCCATTAAAGTGACACATAAAGTACCATCAGTGCAAACTTATGGTCAATCCATGGCAAAATAACTAATGTTAGCAACCCAAGATTGATGTCAGTCTACATGCACAGCCACATGCACATGGACATTCAATTCAGATGACAAGCAAGGACATTTAATGTTTTAGTATATGAAGCCTTAACATTGTAGACAGAATTTCTCTTAGCCTTTCTTTACTCACTGAAAATGGCTCTTAAATTCACATGGAAAATTAACTTAGTAGTTCCCAAACTGGAATCTGCACATCTAAGTTAGTTACTTATAGTAATAGAGCATTAGATGCAATTTGGAAAAAATACAGAAAAGTAAAGAGCATATCATTCATATTTCCATCCATAATATAGCCATCTTCTGTTCTCTACATCACCAGTCATTGCTATTAGAATTTAAAAACTAATATGATTTAAAAACTGTGGTAGAATGTGTGCTCGATAAGGGCGGAAATTTTTGTCTTTTTTTAAAATACCAAACCCCAACATCTAGAATGAAGCCTGGGACTTTAAGCAGCTCAATAAGTATATTTTGATTACATTAAATATGTATATATTTTAAATGGTTATCATAGTGTAAATATAACTTTTATCACTGTTTTTTCATTTAATGTAACAAACTTTTTAATGTTCCCACAAACATTATTTTTAATGAATGCATAGTTTTTCTACCAAATGGATGTGACAAATTTTGCTGAGACATTTCTGTAACTGGGTTTTTTTTTTTGAGTGCCGGTGAGGCACAGCTTTTGTGGGTTTTTAGCCTTCAACCTTTTAAAGAATAAGTGGTGGGGCTACTGCAGGTGCACTGTATGCTTGTAAAAGTGAATACTGGACCCAAGAAGTGTTGCAGAAAGGTGATTTTATTTAGGTAGAGAAAAGAGAAGGAAAGGAGAAGAAGAAAAAGGCTTCCGTGAAGAGTGTAGAAGGGTATTCCAGAGGGGAAAATCCCAGAGGGAAAAGGCAGCTCCCACTCTGTGGGAGGGGATTTCAGAAAGCTGGAAATCCAGTGTGGGTGAAGGAGCAGGGGAATTTATCCTGGGAGAAATGCCCACCTTTCCAAATTTTTTTGGCCAATGAAAGGAGTTTCTTAGAACTTCCACTGGAGTGATTGACTTTTAGTTTCTTCCCGTGCCTGCAAAATTTAAACATAAACCGTTAAAACTCCCAGATGGAGAGAGATGGGATGGGGGCATGGTGCTGGGAAATTCTTGCCCTTAAAACTATGCTCCTCATGGACCCGGAAAGAGAACATGTTTTCTCATTCCCCGCTCTGAAGAGGAAAATTCAACTTCTGTTGGAATAGGGGTGTTGATTTTCTTTAACTACTTTTTGCTGAAATGGGGCATAGAAGGGCCCCTGCAGTTGAGGTTTTTTTTTCAAAGGAGAGCCTCTTAGGGGTACAGGTTGATTTACAGATTCACAATAGAGATTACGAGCTAAGGACATCCAGGGTTCCAGCAGCAGGATTAATTGTGACCTTATGGTTTTACAAGAAATGAATATGACCAGGTGGTTAAAGATGAGAGGCCCAGAGTTATAAACAAGCCTAGGAGAGAGCAGAGCCACATTCTTGAAGGTCTTTAGCCCTGTTTTTGATTGATTCCTGAGTTTTATGTTTAAAACAACAGTTAACTGGTTTACAAAATAGCAACATTTTTTCTAGAAAGAAACAGATTTCTCTCATCTCTGTTGTTAGCAGATTTAGGGCCCTTTTATTTTTAAAGCCATGGCAGCTAAAGAGTTAAGCTGGTTTGCAGAGAGAGCTGCTTTTTGCAGAAAGAATTAGCAATCTTTTTTTGTTAATTTACTTCTGAGATAGCTTATAGGAACTGAATAGAGATAGTAATTTTTCTAATACCAGCACCAAGTTTCCAGGGCAGGAGAGAAATACTGAGAAGGCCGTGCCAGTGCCCAGGAGAAGATTGGCTTCCTGGACCTTTATTGCTAGCTTTACTTGGGGCTTTGTGAGGGTGATGGCTTGTGCTGGCACGTATTCCAGGCATTCTTAATCATGCCATTGGATTATCTGGTTAGACACCTCAGGCCCAGGGGACCTTGGTTTCCAGGGACAGTGTGCTTTCCAGTGATTCCCTTGGCACAAGTGGGCATGGATAAGGTGGTGGTTTATTCCTTTGGGGACAGTTTTTTTACAACATGTCCCTTCAGACCATACTGGTAACAAGTTCTGCCAGGCTGGCAGCTAACCTGCGACTTTCCCTCATTTCAGCCCCTGAGGTCTGCTTGCCTGAAGGCCATAACTAAGGCAGCAGCCTTTTTCTGACTTCTCCTAATTCTTTTGGCCTGTTTATCTTGGTTTTTATTATAAAACACCAAGGTTGCCTGTTTAAGCAATGATTTTAGACTCTGCTTTGGTCCCAAGGCCAGCTTCTGAAGCTTTCTCCTGATAGCTGCTGCTGACTACGTAATAAACTTGTCCTTTAGCATTAACTGACCCTTAATAGAGTCTGGTGACAGGGTAGTGTAGTTTCTTAAAGCCTCTCGGAATTGCTTAAGGAAAGCTGTTGGGTTTTTTCCCTTCCCTTTGGCGATTAGGTTTTTTCACTCAGCAGGGGGTATTTTGACCACTTTGTTCGGCAGAGAAAGATGAGCCGCTTCTTCTTTAAAAGTTGTGTGTTAAATTTGTCTCAATTTTTTAGTATACATTTTAATGGGGACTTGAGCTTGGGAATAGAAGCACCCATTTGAAATTGAACACAAGGGATGCCTGCATCCCTGGTTAAAAAATTACAGCCGCTTTGACCTGAGGCGTCCCCCCAGGTAAAATGGGTACTGAAATGAAACATTTTCAGTCAGTAACCCGAAATTTTGTGTGCCCAAGATGTGTGATTAATCTTACTAGAGGACTCTGCATGAACTGGGTTCCAATTACAACCTACCAGCATTATGGACTTATGCCCATGGCCTCCCATGACCTTTAGTGACCACCACAGAGGCATGGAACGAAATAAGCTATTGGGTTGGGTGGTAAACATACCAAGGAGCTCCGACGAGGCCAGTGAGGGTCAGGAGATGGGTACCAATATTTCCAGCAAAGGACCAATTTGCAGGCCAATTTATAAAACTGCCATAAAAGGGTAAACTTTTAGGGAGGAGTTATTAGACCACACAATTTAAAGAAGCAGGCTGGGCCACAGCAGCTGCTCTGCCCATTTTGAGTGCCTTTGTGCCCCGCCTCCTGCTGGAGGAGAAAGTTTGCCATGCCCCTGCTTGGAGACCTGTAGCCACCATGTTGCTGGGACTATGTGCGTGCCCTGGGCCACTCCCCCTGCTGCCATGTTGCCAGGACCATATGTGTGCCCTGGACCGCTCCCCCAGCCGCTCCCCACACAGGGATCCACAGCTGGCATGCAAACACCCCAGTGGAAGTCCTTGTTCTGTTCCTGACTGTTTTTTTTTTTTTTTTGTGAGCTGTGTTTTGCAGTTTTATGCTGCCCGCAACTAGGGATTCCAATGTGCTGGCCAGTGAGCAAGCGAATCAGCAAAAGCCTTTTCCGTGCAGAGCTTCCCTAAGTGCTGCTGCTTTCCTGAGAACCTCTGTGCCCGGTGGGAATGCAGCTTGCCCCACAGCTTTTCTCCCTGCCCACTGTGCTGCAGCTTACTGCCAGGCTGGTCTTTGGGCGGCCCTAGTTCCCATTTCGGCCAGCAAGGAGTGAAAGGCCTGGGGGCTGGAGAATGCGCTCGCTCACTCCACCCTGCCTGTTCGGGAGCCTAACACCTGTCCACGTCTGCGCACGCCTGGTTCTACCCCTGGTACAAACAGAGTATTTGCTTGTTCCACCTCCCACAGGTTTTTGCCCAGAGAAGCAGCAGAGAGAGAGAGAGAGAGAGAGAGAGAGAGAGAGAGAGAAAGGGGGGGGGAGGAGAGAAAGAAAAAATGCTTGGAAGAAAAGGTGTGCTTTTAGTTCTGGCTGGCCACGTGCCCCACCACAGCTAGACTCCAATTTCCCACAACCCTGCCTCCTGTGACTGTTATAGATGTTTTTAAAGAGACAGGACAGAAAGCAAATGAGAAGGGTCCAACATTTTCACTTACCCCTCCAAAGTTTTCCTTCTTACACTCCTTTGCCCCACGTTGGGCGCCAATTCTGTAACCAGATTTTTTTCTCAAGTGGCTGGTGAAGCACAGCTCCAGTGGGTTGTTGGCCTCCAACCTCTTAAAGAATAAGCAGTGGGGCCACTGCAGGTGCACCGTATGCTCATAAAAGTAAATATTGGACCCAAAAGGTGTTGCAGAAAGGTGATTTTATTTAGGTAGAGAAGAGAGAAGGAAAGGAGAAGAAGAGAAAGGCTTCCACAAAGAGTGTGGAAGGAGATTCCAGAGGGGAAAATCCCAGAAGGGAAAGGGAGCTCCCACCGTGTGGGAGGGGATTCCAGAAAGCTGGAAATCTGTCATGGGTGAAGGAGCAGAGGAATTTATCCTGGGAGAAATTCCCACCTTCCCAAGTTTCTCTGGCCAGTGAAAGGAGTTCCTTAGAACTTCCACTTGAGTGATTGACTTTTAGTTTCTTCCTGCGTCTACTAAATTTAAACATAAACTGTTAAAACTCCCACATGGAGAGAGATGGGAGCAGGGCATGGTGCTGGGAAATTCTTGCCCTTAAAACTACACCCCCTCATGAACCCGAAAAGTGAACACATTCCCTCATTTCCTTGTAGTTGATGATTTCAATAATAATAATAGAAACCTGGTAAATAATATGACATTGAACTGTTTTTTTTTTTTTCTATTCAGTATTATCTCTTGGGGATATAATCCTAGAATTGACAAACCTGAATTAAATGGTAGAAATATGTAACACCTCTTAATACATATCACTAAATTGGTTTTGCATAAGTTTTATACCAATTGACAGCTCCACTTGCAATTCGTAATTGTCTCTTTGGTCATACGCTTAGCTTATATAATGGGACACTGTACAAACATGTATATACACGAATCATACATATAATAATAATTAATGATGCTCTATTTTGGTTTATAATTTGCAATTCTTTACTAGTGAAGGTGATTTTCAGTTGTATTCTTTTATTTGTTTTGATCTAGACGTTTTACTGCTTTTATTTGCTAATATTTAGTAGAAATTACATGCCATTCTATTGTTATATTTGTTCCTAATATTTTTGTTTTGTTAGCTAGTTATTAATGGTTTATTTTAATATATAAGAAATTTCCAGTTTTATATAATAAAAAAGCAAAAACAAAGCATCTGTTAAGGGATGTGCTACGTGCCGTTAGTACTTACTGTTATTATTTCTAAGTTACAGATGAGGGAACAGAGGCCTAGGGAAATTAATAACATCCTCGAGGTTACACATATCAAAGAATCAAATAAGCATTTAAATTATAGAGCAGAATTTGAAAATGAGTACGTGTAAAGATTGAAGCATTTTGTTTGGTTCCTGGAGTGTTTGAAGCTTTTGAAGAACCTGATGCTGTGACCCATGCCTAAATCTCAGAACTTGGGAGGATCACTTAAGGCCAGGAATTCAAGACTAGCCTTGGCAACATAGCAAGATACCACTGCATCTCCCACTGTACTGATCCCAGCTATATGGAAAAAAATAAGAAAAACAAATACAGCTGGTCATGATGATATGCACCTGAAGTCCCAGATATTTGGGAGACTGAGGCAGAAGGAGCCCTTGAGTCAAGAAGTTCTAGGCGGCAGTGAGCTATGATTGTATCACTGCACTACAGCAAAAACTACTAAAAATAGATAATAGATGTAAAATTCTTAGCAGATCAAAGAGTTTTTATATCTACTTTTTATCTAATTTAATTTGTATAAATTTAAGTATTATCATCTATAGTTATTCTCAGATCATCAAATCTTTTTTACTCCAATAGTTTCATTAAATACTTGTTTTAAATTTCCTCATACTTTTTCCACCTTGTTTATTTTAGGAATGAGGTAACTGAGATACAGATTATTACTATTTGAACATCAACACTTAGAAACTTGGCTACTTTCACTCTTTGAATGTTTGGATCTGGCAACCATGGCTGTGGTTAATCACCATTTTCCACATTTTAGTATGCAGTTTTGTATTCTGTCTTTGGCATATCCAATAGTGCTGCAAATACATTATATTACAAGCTTTACTTTGTAAAGTTGAAGATACCTTCTGACTCTCATCACAAAGGAAGATGTTAAGTGTACAAATTTGGTCATGGTGGAAATTCTCTCTTAGGACGTCTTTCCCTCAAATTCTATTTTTTTTTTGTCTTTGTTGACTTGATTTTTGTTAGTGGTTCAGTAGAATAAGTTTTACGAATGATTGATACCAGTGAACAACTGAAGTCATCTGTTTGTTAAAGGGAATTGTGGAAGATTCATGGCAGAGTACAAATTGCTGAATGAAAATTATATGGCCCATTTATCAGAATTAATGTACGAATGACTTTATATAATCACTGTAAAGAACGGCTAGAATCATTGACACGGTAGTGTCTTATACTTTTTATTTGTTTCCAAATCAATGTGCTAATTTCCAGTTCTCTATTACCCTCCCCAACCAGTTTCCTTTTTTTTCTGGTTCTTTAGTGGATGTAAAGTCAGAAGTTCCTGTGGGCCTGGAGCCCATTTCGCCTTTAGACCTAAGGACAGACCTCAGGATGATGATGCCTGTGGTGGACCCTGTTGTCCGTGAGAAGCAATTGCAGCAGGAATTACTTCTTATCCAGCAGCAGCAACAAATCCAGAAGCAGCTCCTGATAGCAGAGTTTCAGAAACAGCATGAGAACTTGACACGGCAGCACCAGGCTCAGCTTCAGGAACATATCAAGGTAGCAAATGCTTCTTTGTCTGTGACCTTACTCAGCAGTCTGCACCATGGTGAGCATAAGCATTGCCCATGGGAACACTTTGAGGGTAGATTCACTGTGATTAAGACATGGATATATGACTTGAAGGGAATTGTGATTTTACTAGTGAAAATCTGGGGTAAGTACCTGTTAAAAACCTGTTTTGCTTCTTAGAGGGGCCTTCCTTATCCTTAGCACATGGAATCAATAATAGGGAATAGTAACTTTCCATCCTAATTTTAGATTTTCTCCTACATGATTTTGTCCATTTGCCCCATTGCTCTCCACCAGAAAGAAGCATGAGCCCAGAAGACCCATTGTATATCTCTGAAGAGTCTACATATACTATTTTTGAGAAAGGATAAATTAGTCTCTTATATGAAGAGAGCTGTTTTTGGGAAAAAAAAATATGGTGTATAAGTAGATGTTCTGAGTATGTCCTTATCTTCCTTATAGAAAAAAATCTCATAATGTATACATTCAAAATAACAGTATAATACAAAGCTTAAGAGAGTTATAAATGAAGAAACTGGTACAAATATTTTTATAGACTGTAGATAAGAATTTATTGAAAGTATTTGGGAGTAGTTGACATTTTGAGACTAAAGTTGTTTAAATTATTCTAGCACAAATATATCCATTATCCAGAATTTTTTTATGATAGCTCATTTTATTATCAAATAATTCTAGATGTGTCTGTTTTTATTTTTTCTTTTGTATCCTCAGAGATAAATATTAGTTTAGCTTTATTTGTAAAATATCTTGCAACTTTTCGACAAAGACAATTGAAACAAGGCTATTTCAGTTTGACCAAGTAGATATTTAATTTAAATTTATTATGACAGTAAGATAAAAGCAGTAGATTTACAATAAATATTTTATTTTTATATCCACCTCTTTCAAAGATGACAAATATTTGCTAATTTATGAGTGAAATAAGTTCTGTTATATCATACTTTACTATTTTGTATTATAAGAACTTAATTTATTACTGAATATCAAATACAAACATCAATATAGAATTAATATAGATAACTAATGTTAATAGTATATAATTTTACAACATCAATATGACAGTTTCTAAGAAGGTAAAACTGCTATCTTCATCACTATATTACTTGGTTTATAAGATGTTTTTTAATCTTGGGAGGCACTTACTATCTTATATTCCTAAAAAGGCTCTTTGACATGTAATATAAAATATAATTTTTTCTTTACTAGTGAACTTTCCTAAAAGAACTCTTGCATATTATTGATCTATAAAATCCCTTAAAATAGGAGTATTTTTCTTTGTCCCAAATGGAATCAGTAGCTCATGGCTACATTTTGAAGTATAGATAGCCTTTCTTTAGTTTTTAGACTTATTTTTAAATGAATACTGAAGCATTATTTCAATTTGACCTTTGAAACAATAATAGAAACAGTGATGTCTAGATCTGGTTGTTTCCTCCCAGCATGTTAGGATGGCAAAGAAGAATGAGTAAAATTTACATTTTCCACCATACTTTAAGATCTAAGGAACTGTGTAGTTCATTTTGCTGCTTTATGTGAGTCATGTTTCCCTAAATACAGGGCAATATTGATAAATTACTGCTTTAGATACTTCTTTTCATTTCTGTTGATGCCTTTTATAGCTATAAAATCAATATAAATTGTTTAGAAAGAGATTTATTGCTTAACTTTACTCAAAAGGTAATAGTAGCAAGTAGATAATTGTTCATTTGTCACAAACAAAACAGTAGTGTAGGTTTATTGACATCTGGAAAATGTTGTAAAAGTGGCTCCTGTGAGAAAAAAGGATTGTGAGATAGCTAAAAGGAAAATTTAGCTTTTTAGATGATTTTACAAAATAATTACGTTGTTTTCTTAGAAACTGAAGACATAATTAAAATTTCCTTTTCAGATTAGGAAGTTTATTGTTGTTTAAAATTTTTATTTTGTTTTGTTTTGTTGTGGTTTTTATGGGTAAGGCTAAAAGTTGATGCTTTTCATTAAGATTTTATTTTTATGGGGAAGATACAGTGCCCAATGCTAGTTGTATTAGCTTTTTGAATCTTTGGCTTCTGTGATAATCAACATTTGTTGAATTAGATTCTCTTATCCCATTTTTCCACCTAGTAAACTGAGGTAGAGGCAATATTGTTACCTTTCCAAGGTTACACAGCCAGTAAGTGGTTGCTCCAAGATTTACAGTCTTGTCCTGTCTGCCTCCAAAGCTCTTAAGTTGCCATGCCTCTCTCGTGGGCCAGAACATGTAGAAATAGAAGACTAAAGTTTTATTTCTTTCTATTGTTTTAAACCTAATTCATGCACTCTTTGATAACGAATAGTAGCTTGGTAATTAAATTATGTGCTTTTCTAGATTCCTATGAAAGATTAAAGTTCAAATATATTGGGGCCTTGGGTGAAGCACTAAATTTTTTTGACCAACTCAAGTATCTGTATAGAATTTAACAGTAAGGCAGAGTTTAAGCATTCCTCCTGCTACAATATTATTTTGTTACAATGAAATAACACCCATTAAGGGACTGGTGTATTGAAGCCAAAACACCAAAGATTTTAATATGAAGACTAACCAGAAATGCTTCTAACTGTCTCCTCTGGGAGTAATAAGGCTGTTAATGGTTGATATGCAGAGTTAGCTTCCTTTTGCTCCAGAGTAACTCTGATGCCATTCTATACAATAGCTTTTTATTTTTGTTCTGTTACTTTTGAGTATAAAATCGAGAGTTTTAGGCACCTATTTAATGTAAAAAACAAAGCTTAGTAACTTTATTAGTACTGAAAATTACAAACACATGTTAAGTATCCCTTATCTGAAATACCTGGGACCAGAAGTATATCATATTTTGGATTATTTTCTGGATTTTGGAATATTTACATATCTGTACATACTGAGATATTTTGGAGATGGGACTCAAGTCAAAATATAAAATTCCTTTATGTTTTATATACATCTTATACACATAGACTGAAGGTAATTTTATACAGTAATAGTTTTGTGCTTCAAACAAAGATACATTGATCCATCAGAAAGGAAAACTGTCACAGTCTCAGCCACCCATGTGGACAATCAGTGGTGTTGGCATCACTATCATGGCTGTGTCCGAATGTGGAGAACATGCCATTGGCATGTCTGGTCCACACACATGCAATTTTGTTACCTTTTCTGGATGTGCTTATGTGGAAGAATTGGGGGTATGTGAAAAAAAATACATTGCAGCTGAAAAGGGGCTGGAAGGGTCTTTCTTCCCTTGGTGAAGTTGACTAAACTTTGTGTTGTGTGCTTGCATTTTGACTGGAACTCATCACATGGGGTCAGGTATGGAATTTTCTACTTGTGGCATCATGTCAGTGCTCAAACTATTTCATATGTTGGAGCATTTAGGATTTGGGATTTTTAGATTAGGGATGCTCAACCTATAATAATAATAATTAAAATCAGTAGGGTTCAAACTTAAAAACTTAATTTTATGGCTTTATGAATATGTGGCCAAAGAGAGATTATTCTGTCTCTCATATATGAGGAACTATGGCTCTGAGTAGTTTAGTAATTTGTCCACATTTCCTATTTACTAATGTTAGAATCTAAGTAGAACTCAAGGTCTTTAATTACTACTCAGTGAGCACATTTACTATAGTTAATAGATATATATTTCTCAGCCTGAAAGGAAATGGACATCTCAAAATAGCTATTAAAAAAGAATGCTTCAGGCTGGGCAGGTGGCTTATACCCATAATCCTGGTACTTTGGGAGGCCAAATCAGAGGATCACTTGAGGCCAGGAATTTGAAACTAGCCTGGGGAACATAGCAAGACTTTGTCTCCACTAAAAATAATAATTAAAAAAAATTTTAGTTGGGAGTGGTGGTATATGCCTGTAATCCTAGCCACTTAGAAGGCTAAGGTGGGAGGATCGCTTGAGCCCAGGAGGTTGAGGTTGCAGTGAGCTGTAATGGTGCCACTGCAGTCCAGCCTCGGTGACAGAGTGAGACCTTGTCTCAAAAAAATTATAATAAAAAGTACAAGAGTGCATCATATTCACATAATTCATTGTTTGAAAGTGAATTCAAGGGATTCAGAAAGCTAAAGAATAGTACATTAAAATGAAGTTTTGAGGAAGTTGTTTCTTCTTAACCAGTGTCTCTAATCTAAAGGCTTTTATGTGCTGAATGAAAGAATAAAGCTTTTGCTATTTTGATATTTTGAGAGAATATGTATATATATATATATATATATATAATACATTCTATGTATTATAAAAATATGCAATGCATTGTCTATTGAGAACTTGCTCTATAAAGTTCTGAGATTTTTGGCATTCGTTTACTTCAGGTATACTTTCCCCAAATTAACTTATATCTCACCATTCTGTATTCGCTTTGATTATTTTTACACCATTTCTCAGGCTAAGAATGGAAGATTTCAGTTGTTTATTTATAATGTGAGGGAGTTTGTAAAATAGACTTCTGGGCAGTCCCTACCCTTCCTGTTTCATATATTTTATATGTTCAAAGAAAAACCATTAAGAGAACTAAAGATTTAATTAAAGGAAACTAGAAGACCTGTGTGAATTTAGTAGTAAGTTTTGATAGGAATGCAGAGATAATGGAACTGCCTAAAACTTGCCTGTTGATGATGTTAAGACCTTCACTGCGTTAATTACTTGTCCTTAGATTTCAATTATGTACAGAAAAAGTGGGGGCAAATATGAACTAAATACAAACAAGTTCCAAAAGCTTATAACATTTCAGTTTTGGTCAGTGATGACTATGAAGCTTAAAGAAATTGCACACTCTCATGTCTTTCTCTTCTTGTAAGTTGCAACAGGAACTTCTAGCCATAAAACAGCAACAAGAACTCCTAGAAAAGGAGCAGAAACTGGAGCAGCAGAGGCAAGAACAGGAAGTAGAGAGGCATCGCAGAGAACAGCAGCTTCCTCCTCTCAGAGGCAAAGATAGAGGACGAGAAAGTAAGAGGCACCAGGGTAAACGATGGACTCTCTTTCCTCATCATTAGCTGATCATTATTCAGAACAAAGCCTGATAAAGAGGGCAGTTAGACTCATCAAAATTGCCTGTGTTTAAGTAAAAACATAGATAGCAGACCCAACTGTAAAGTTTTCACATTCACATACCAGCTCACATCAAGTCTGCAGAGCATCTCAAGAAACAAACATAGCATTATATGCCAAAGATGCTAATTTCTATTGTTTTCAACCTTAAAAATAATGTCATGCTAAAGCAGTCTAGTATATGCAATCCTGCTTAATAATCAGCTTGTATCCACATCTCCTGACTATGCCTTCCTTACTCCTGGACAAGTAATAATTGCTCTCTAAGTAAAAGCCTTGCCTCCATTTGGTTTTGGCATACTCAAACTGAGAAGATTTAAGGCATAACACTTGCAAAAGAACTATCCACAAGAGGGAGACAGATCCAAATAATTCCCCTGTATAAGGTCAGTTCAAAATCAGGTCGTAGCAAGGTTTAAAATTTGATGACTTGAGCTGGAATTGTCAGCAATATTTATTTACTCAAAGGGTTTTTCTTTTTTTGAACTAAATTTTCAAACTAGCCACTCAGAAAAGATTATTTTAATATGTATAAGGGATTTAATATGAATCTAATCCTTTAGGATAACTTGATAATTCAAACACAGGGTTTTGTTCCTCTGCAATATTTTTTAAACTTTAAAAAAAATTGATTTTCAGAATTACCTTTTTGTAAAAGTAAAGAAATCATTGAAAGTCTTTCAAAAATTTGCAGTTTAAGCAGTAGTTATAAAGCATAACTGTACTATTTTCTAAAGCATTTTTGGACTGTGGTTTCTTCTTTTAATTGGAAAACTTTATATGCTATGACCAGCAATTTTACTTCTTAATCTTTGTTAAATATTCTAGAGTTCTGAGAGGACAAAACTTACCATCAACATCTGTTTCTGTGTGTGTGTGTGTGTGTGTGTGTGTGTGTGTATGCGCGCGCACGCGTGCATGCGTTTCAGGGGCAGTGGCAAGTACAGAAGTAAAGCAGAAGCTTCAAGAATTCCTATTGAGTAAATCGGCAACGAAAGACACTCCAACTAATGGAAAAAATCATTCCGTGAGCCGCCATCCCAAGCTCTGGTACACGTATGTTCAGTGTTTGGCTGTTTTCATTCCTGGGGTAAAGAACACAGGTTCTGTAGTTAGCCAACCTGGGTGCAAATCCTTAGCCTACCATTTCTCAGCTGTCTGGCTGTGTGCAAGTTCCTCGCATTCTCTAGGGATCAGTTTCCTTCTCCATAAGAAAAGGAAAATAATAGTGCCTGCCCTCTGGAGTTGCTGGGATGGTCCTATGAAATAACGTGGTAAAGTACAAAACAGAAAGAAGTGCTAAATAAATGGTAGCATTTATCATCTTGAGGGCAAGGAAGTATATGTTCTTTGGTGAGTGAATAACTAAGAAATTGCATTTTCCATTTTCATCTGGTGGATCTGATATCTATATAGTAATTTCAGAAGATTTAGCAGATTGTGATTTCATTATACTTGGTATAAGATGGAGGTCAGAGCTATTTTCTAAAGACTAGTAGAATTTTGTCTCAAAGAAAAAAGGAAGGAAGAAAAAAGATAACGGAGGGTAGTGAAGGGAAGATGAGAGGTTGCTAAATACCTAACTCAAGTCTTCCGTGAAAAGTTTTACCCCTGCCCACCTCATCTCACTTCTTCCCAGCCAGAAAAATAATAGCTTAGCTTCTGACACACAAGCTGACAGCATAATACACTGTGGTATTATGGTTTTTATGGAACCATATTTCCACAAGTCCAATACCCAAATATTTCAATAAAATATGGAGGACATGGTGATTTTAAAACCCAGGGCGGCCAGGCGCATTGGGTCACGCCTGTAATCCCAGCACTTTGGGAGGCCGAGGCGGGTGGATCACGAGGTCAAGAGATTGAGACCATCCTGGCCAACATGGTGAAACCCCGTCTCTACTAAAAATACGAAAATTAGCTGGGCATGGTGGCGCATGCCTGTAGTCCCAGCTACTCGGGAGGCTGAGGCAGGAGAATTGCTTGAACCAGGAGGTGAAGGTTGCAGTGAGCTAAGATCGCGCCACTGCACTGCAGCCTGGCGACAGAGCGAGACTCTGTCTCTAAAAAAAAAAAAACTCAGGGCAAAGAATAGACAGGCAAATCATATGTAGATAATAGATAATAGTTTAATTTCTCTCATAAAAGTATTTGCAAATGACCATAGAACTTTACACTTAAGTATTTTTCAATCCCTCACACCATTAAAGATATGAATAGTACTTGATTGCTCTGTTATATTGATACTGTAAGCAGCCTGGGAGTTCTATTTAAAGAGTTAATATACTTATAAGCCTATTTGATAGGTATCTGCCCTTCTCTATATCCAAAAACAAGTAACAGACAGATTCCATAATGTTTTATAAATACTTTTTAGTGATTTTCATAATTTCTGTCATGGATGTCAGTAGATATGAGAAATGAATCTCTGAAGAACAATTCCAAATATTTAATTAATATCACAAATGATTTAAAAGGAAACACCATTTTGTAACCTAAAACTACACACATAATTTATAGCTAATTTATAATTCAAAATTAAAATCTGTTCTAAGAAAAGATAATACCATTTTAAAATGAGAAACAACTACATGCAAAGAATTTGTTAGTTAAAAGTTCATTAGCTGTTTCTTAGGTAATACTAAACAGCTCTCACATGTTACTTAGCAATATTTTTGCCAGTTATAGCTAGATGAATCATCCTTAAACCAATAAAATCTTAAGAATATATGATTTAAATAAATAATACTGGTAGAACAATCATTGTGATGGTGATACTATGTCTTGTTCATTGTTTTCATTACATATGTAGTTATAGATATTTATATCTGTTAAATAGTCAATGTTTAGTTCTATAAACTATTCTCCGGCAGCACAGTTGCATCTCTTAAATTGTATTCACCCAGGAAAAAGAAAACATTTTTAAAAATCAGTTTCATATTAAAGAATGTGATCCCCAATTCTTTACTATTGAAACTACTATTGAAGTCAGGAGATGTGAGTCTGTTGGCACAATCCTGTCTTTTCAGTCAAAAAGGCTACACACATGTACTCACATGTACTATATAGCAGTTTTTTTTTTTAATGAAGTACGTGAGGCTGTGGTTTGTATACACTAAGGAGAAAAAGCAAAAACATAGCTGAGGCATGTGTACAGCATGTGCAGTTGATAATTCCTGACCAACAGGCAGTAAAACCTACTGAGTAAATAGTGAAACTCCCTTGTCTTTTCTAGGGCTGCCCACCACACATCACTGGATCAAAGCTCTCCACCCCTTAGTGGAACATCTCCATCCTACAAGTACACATTACCAGGAGCACAAGATGCAAAGGATGATTTCCCTCTTCGAAAAACTGGTAAGTTGGTTTGACAAGAACTCTGTTTGCTCTTTTATAACACACCTGTAAGTTTCATTTTGCCACACCTCTAGAGGAAAGTCAAAGAATTTGAGTCATAGATAATATACCTCCCCACCCTGACCCCAGCATAAGCAAACATGCTCACGTGCACACGCATACACACACCCTGCTTATTTCCACATCAGTTGATTCACAACATAATCAAAATATCTTTTTCATTTTAGAAGTTTATCATATTTGAATTTTAGCCAAATTATTTTCTTATTAGGAATAAATAAAAATAAAAATTGGATTTCTCAGAAAATCTAACTCTTCTCCATTAGATAGGGCCTCTGTAATATCTTTCATCAACCTGTTTTTCTGCCGAGTCTCAACCATTTACCACAAATACGAGAATAATACACTTTAACTTCTTCTCACAAATATTTTAAAGACCTTAAATTTTAATTTTTTTGTATGTGTTGAAAGCAGGTAAGGCCAAAGCTACCTTCTGAGTGAGTGACTTGCCTAATATCTCATGGATTATAATAGAACTCAGAGTGAAATTATACCTGATAATCTCATGCAGTTATCTTAACATTTATTTAGGGGAAATAGCACAATGAAGCTTTCATTTGGAATTTAGTAAACAGTTCTGTGGCTCTGAGAATTGTATTTGTTGTTCCATCTTTGTCTCCTTTGTGAGCACTCTGATATGTATATATTTAATGTCATATACTCTTACTGCTATAATAAATATGATTAAACCTTAAATAGATATACATATAAATAGCATTTGTGTACATTCTGTTCTAAATCTCATGTTGTTTGCCAAGGACAGTTCTTTAGAGACAGTAGTAAATTTAAAAATGTTTATCTCCACAACTGATCTGAAAAGATATTCATATAAGATAGCTTGGTCTGTTGTGTTTGACTCAATCTATGGGAAGAAGTATGGATTTATTTATTTTATATATAAAATCTGCTGAGTGAAAATAATTTCAAATAATTATATTCATTTTTCCAAGAAATTTTGAATAATTAAAATGAATATAGATTGTAAGAACACATGCTGAAGCTATTTTCTGTCATATTATTTATCTGTAGCATTATAAAGATTTAAAAATAAAATTAATTATGAATAAGAATTTATTACTCATCATCTAGCCTGTATTGTACCAGGCACTAGGAAAGGATGTTTAACCATTGCAAAACAACCTGTACTTTTTAATTTAAATAGCCCAAAGATTTTTGCATTTCTACTAAAAGATGATAAGTATTATAAAATACTTTAATAGAAGTCTATTCAAAGGCAAGGATAATTGAGTTTTATGCACTGCATCAGAATTTCACACTATTATCTACAATCAGAATGTCTTTCTTATAAAGAAACTTTTCTACGATAGAATGAAAGCAAAAAGTGAGCTTCTATGTTATTTCTAAAACATGAGTATAGTTTATGAAAAGTGATCTGTAAAGAACGTGAGTTTTAGAACGTGGGAACTTTGATCTGCAGACTTGACATTTATTTGTGAGTTGCATGAGTAGGAGCTATTTACTGAAGTTATGTAGATACTAACCCAGGTCTTAGGGCAGTGACTGGCATTCAAGAGTCCAAGGAGTTACTAAAAGGAAACAAAAATATGGATTCCCCTTATGGCAGGAGGTTACTGATGAGTGATACAGTTACATTCACAGAGAAAGACTTTTTTCCTGCTGAGCACACAGCGTTTGAATATATCCTTACCACTGGGATATTGAAAACTGACTGCAGCACTGATACTGACTTTGAAAAGAAGTGGAATTTGGGAACATTAAGCACACAGAGAGAAAAATCTGGTATTTTAATACTTAAGGAGAAGTACTAAAAACCCATACTTTGTGCCCCACTGTTGCCATGCAAACAGCTTAAGGTTTTTCCTCTGTGAAGAATAAATAACAAGCTGTTAATTTATTCTCATAGAAATTCTCAATCCGCAACAAAATTTAAAAAGAAATCCTGCTTAGGATATATATGCTACAAGCCCTATTTAAATCTGTACAAATATGCAGTACATTTTCTGTGCCTTATTATGTGCTATATAATAATAGTGAAAATCCCTGTTCTTTTCTAGAGGTATTTTTTCTGTATTTGCTCAGTATTTTATGTTTCTTCCTTTTATGTTGAAAATATGATATTTATGAAGTGTCTGGCTGTTGATCTGTAATACTAAACATTTTCAAGCATTGTAGTAATAAAGTTCTTGAACAGCCATTAATACTTTAATAACTCTATAGGGGTTTCAAAATATTCCTTAATTCAATTCCCATTGTCTGTTTAAGAAAAGTAAGATATAATTAAATACAGATGTTTTCTACACACTATCTAAAATACTTAGAGATACCCTTTATTAATTACAAAATAGATGGAACCCTTTCAGTTTTATAAATATAATCCCTTTGGTGTCTTTACAATTCCATTGTGAGAAAACTTAAGACATATATTTGCACTAAAAGAACACTGAAATGCCAAATAATTTTACTTCAACATTTATTGTATTTCAGTGACTCAAAAGTCTTTACAAACAAAGTGAACAACAAAATTTTACCTTAATAAAACATGTGATGATTGGTTAGACTGTTTAAAATAACTTGTATAAAGCTATATTATATTAAATGAAATCTAGAATAGTGTCATTGATCACAGAGTGTAAACACCAGCACAGCTACTGTAGAGTGATGCTTTGTTATTAGAGCCAGATTCTAAACCTCTGTTGTCTGCTTGGATTTCATTGAACTCAACCTTAGAGTTAAAAGACTTGTTAAATGAGTGTATTCTATCATTTGATCTATGTATGATACTATTTTAGTTTCTTTTAAATCTGCATCAGCAATATGTATTAGCAAGCAACATTTATGAGAGTAAAACTGGAATCAGAGTTAGAAAAGTCCTAATCATCTTACATTGATTGAGGTAGCCCTAGGGATGTCCCTTAAGCAGTGAGCACAATTTGGAATTTCTCTTGACCTTTAAAGACCTTCCCCAGACAATGATAACCTAGGAACAGTTAACTACAGACATCTCATTTGCCTGCAGAAATCTGACCTATGTCACACAAAGTGGACCTTTACTTCCTTCCCCTTAGGAGAATCATAGTTGCTCCTAGAATTTGGGCATTTTAGAAACATGGAATTATATTAAGAGCTGGCTCTATTCATGCCTATTCCAATTCACTTTTCTTTAAAATGTAGGAACGGAGTGTCTTCCCCTCCTTTCACAACAACAGACATCAAAGGCTTTACATCACTGGTTTTGAATTTGAAAATAACATAATTGCTTTTAATTTTTATATTTAATGCCCACACTTGAAGTAGTAATTCCTTCTAGAATTATACTTTGTAATTTCTTTTGTTCTATAACACAAGGATGTGTTGATATGAAAATTTGGAATATTTTACTAAACATACTTTGGCTGAAAATAGTATCATTGCTGTAGTAGGTGACTTTATTGTTTTTATATAGTATACTGCTGGACTGATAATAAACGATCAAGTAGGGAAAGGAAGTTTTGGAAATAGTACATATTTCCTGGCATTTTGGAAATGGTACGTATTTCTCGCAGAGATTCTACGTATGTGGTGATTTTGAACTGACCTTCAAAACCATTTGGATTTTGTTCCAGTGAGTGTGTGCGTATGTTTCATAAAATATTGTGATAAAAAATTTTTAGAAGTTTTATGCTCCATTATATTATTGAGGTTTTACCCACTGAACTTTGGCTTTCTTTGAATATTACAGCCTTTCCATTTAATACTTCTCAACAAAATGAGTTGGCTGGCTAGATTAACCTCTTAAAGTACACAAGCCATATAAAGCTTTGCTTGGGCTAATAAGAGACTTTTCTAGCCCCACTGAAAAATTTAATGGTCAGCAACACTAGAATAAGACTGAAAGATGGAAAGGGTCCAAACATAAGTGAAGGTTTTGGAAGGCCTATATCATTTTCCATACTGAGTAAATTGGAAAGAAGGCAGAGATGAGATATGCAGCTTTATACATTTCCTCTTGGTATAGCAGTCAGCAGTTATGTTCTAGTACCTTGATGACCTATTCAAGTCATTATAATGAAAACAACAATATATTTTTTTAATGGTTTAGAATATCTCTTCTTCTTTCTCCCTCTTTCTTTGCCTCTCTGAATACACTTGTGCATGTGTGCATTGCATACATGAACATTATACACATTTCTGCAAAGATATCACTAAGATGGCTTAGGCTTATAATGATATTTGCTCAAAATCTTATTCAAGGTTGACAAACATAGAACATTTTTATATATTTTAGGACTCTATCTTGGTTATATTGTTTTGACTAAACTTGTTTAAAATTATTGAAATATACTCTAGTAATGAATTTTATACCAATTTTCTCAGAATTGAGAAGTAATAATGGCCATTGTAATTGAGGCTTTGAATCCACACATATCACTTGCAAATTTGGGTCCTCATTCTTGAGTGATTAAACTCTCTAAGCCACGATTCCCTCATCTGTCAAATGAGGAAAATAATTGCACTTGATTTGCACAGTTATTTTGAGAATGTAATTAAATAATGCATGGAAAACACTTAGGATCATACCTAGGATTTAAGGAGTGCTTACTCTTGATTGTATGTTGGTAGTTGACAAGGAAATTTTATTTGTTTCTATTATGTCAAAACTAAACCTCTTTTTGTTGTAGAAGGTCTATTTAATGTCTTACATTCTTCTACCTTTATTAATAAAATAAGCCAACTAAAAAGATTGATCAGTATTTTCTTTTTAAGCTATGGGCAACTCCCAAGACTATTGTCAAAATGAGGATAAAGTTCTTTGTTAATTTTGCATATTCTCTAGGATTTCAAAGCTCACTATGGTATCCAGAGGAAGCAGAGGCTGCATGTCTATAGTCCTAGCAACTCAGGAGGCTGAGAAGGGAGGATTAGTTGGCCCAGGAATTTGAGTCCAACCTGGGCAACATAGGGAGATCCCATCTCTTAAAAAATAAAATTAAAAACGGAGCGGCAGGCTTGTTTTTGTTGTTCACCAGAGGAGGAAGTCTGATTGATGATCTGTGCTCACTAGGGTCAGAGTTTTAATTTCTGCTATTAACTTCATTTTTATATTATTAGACTTTAATTTTAAGAAGAGTTTTAGATTTACAGAAAATCGAACAGCTACATTGTTGCCTCCTCCCAACCCCTAGGTTTGTGCTTTTTTAATATCTTGCATCAGTGTGGTACATTTGTTGCAATTAAGGAACAACTATTGATACATTATTGTTAATGTAGTTCATAGTTTATATTAAGATTTACTCTGTGTTGTAAGATTCCATGAGATTTAACAACTGCGTCATGTCATATATACACCATTACAGTATAATACAGAATAGTTTTACCACCCTAACAATGTCCTGTGCCCCACCAATTCATCCTTCCCTGCACCCAACCTTTGGTAACCACTAATTCTTTTGCTGTCTCTATAGTTTTGCTTTCTGGGGAATGACATTGAGCTACAATATGTGGCCTTTTCAAACTGGCTTCTTTTATTTGGCAATATGCATTTAAGATTCTGCCATGTATTTTGGTAGCCTGAAGCTTTTTTTGTTACTGAATAATATTCCATTGTGTGGCTGAACCACTGTTTATCCATTTACCTCTTAAAGGACGTTTTTGTTGCTTCCAAATTTTGGTGATTATGAATAAGCTGCTATAAACATTCATATGCAGTCTTTATGTGGACATGTTTTCAACTCAGTTGGGTAAATACTTAAGAGTGTATTAACTGGATCTTATGGTAACACTTGTTTGTTAGAAAAACAAAAACAAAACTGTCAAACTGTCTTCCAAAGTGGCTGTAACAATTTGTATGCCCACCAGCAATATAACAGAGTTCCTGTTGATTCACATACTTGGCAGCACTTTGTATTTTCAGTTTCTTTCTTTTTTCTTTTTCTTTTTCTTTTTTTTTTTTATTGTAGCCATTCTAATAAGTATGTAGTGGTTTCTCATTGAGGTTTTAATTTGTAATTCCCTAATTATGAGTGGTGCCAAGCATCTTTTAATATGCTCACTTGCTATCTCTATATCATCTTTGGTGAGGTGTCTTTTTAGATATTTTACATTTTTTTAAATTGGGTTGTTTGTTTTCTTATTGTTGAGATTTAAGAATTATTTGTGTATTTTGGGTACAAATTATTTGGTATTTGTCTACAAATATTTTTTCTCAATTGATGATTTATCTTTTAATTCTCATATCAGTGTCTGACATAACAGAAGATTCTAATTTTATTACACATCAATATTTCCTTTTATGGATCATGCTTTTAGTTTTATATCTAAAAATTTGTTGCCAAATCCAGGGTTATCTAGATTTTCTCCTATGTTTTCTTCTAGAAATTTTACAGATCTGTAATTCACTTTGAGTTACTTTTAATGAAAACGATAAAGTCCTTGTCTAGAGTCATTGTTTTGCATATCGATGTCCTATTTTGTTGGCAACCATTTGTTGAAGAGACTATCATCCTTTCGCCAAAGATTTGCCTGAGTTCCTTTGTCAAATATCAGTTGACTCTATTTGTGTGGGTTTATTTCTGGACTCTATTCTATTTCACTGGTCTATTACCTGTTCTTTTGCCAATCATACTGTGTTGAGTACTGTAGCTTCATAGTAATTCTTAACGTTGGGTACTGTCAGTCCTCTAACTCTTCTTCCATATCATGTTGGCAGTCCTGAGTCTTTTGCCTCTGGGTATTGAGTAAATCCTAGAGATGAATGACATAAGACCACAGGAAAATATTTAGTCAGAAAGAGAATGGGGAGGCTGCCACATGAAGAAAGACCATGACTGTTAAGGTGAAGTCTCATCTTTCTTTTAAGGGGCAGATACCAAGAGCAGAATGTAAAAGACAAAAATCAGAAAGTTTGTGTTTAGAGGAAGTTTTAAAAATAGGGATGTTAAAGTTTGAAACTTTAGGCTGATTAGCAGGAAATATTTTTAAATTTTGTTTGAAGAAATTAAAGTGTATAGTCTAAGAACTTGTACATGTTTATAATTAGAAGGAAATTAAAGAGAAATACAGGTTGAATAGCAGCTTAGAGACTGAGATGGTGAGACGTTTTCCTTCAACATTGAGTATAGTAAGTCTATTACTTCATAGAATGAAGATTAGAAGGGACTGAATGTATTCGGAAGAACAGTCCATTCATTTTGTCATTTTTATTAGAGTTTCATTATTAATCTTCTAATTCCAGCTGTTCCAAAGAAAGAGGTCATTTACAAAGTTGTCCCTTTTAATTTTGGGAAAACAGACAGGAGAGAAGGAAAAGGATGAGAGCAAATTTCTACTCAGCACTTAACACTGGGCTGGAAATTGTGGTCATGCTGAGCACATAGGGAGGATTAAGGAACTTTTTTGCTTTCAAGGAACTCAGAGTCTGGCTCTAAGAGATTTTTCTCAACCACCCCTAATGTAAGCATCTTCTAAATTTTCTCTTTTTATAATGCTTACACTCAAAATCTGCTACTCTCCTAAACAATGAATTAGAAGGAAACAAAAATTCATTTAACTTTATTGTTGTGGCTATAATTTTTTTTCTTTCTCCTTGTGTTGTCAAACTGAGCTTATTTTATCATTACCTATATGATTGAATTCAGAATAACTTTTATTGAGCATTTATTCTAAAGTAGTTATTATGCTAGGTTATGATGTTATAGAAATGTGTATTATCTGATTCAGGTTTTGGTCTCGTCTAAATCAGCCTTCTCAAAGAATACCGGGGATTCTCAAATCCCCAAATCAGTGCATTTTTCTCAGTCTTCTTTTTTCTCTTTTGACCCCATTGTCCAACCCATGCTTCTTAAAATTTTAACCTCGTGAGCTGTACTTTCATTCATCAACCTCTCTGTTTTTTACCACTACATCCTTTAAATATGAGGTTCCTAAAATTGCATGGTCTCTTCCATTGTTTTAACTTTTCTATTTCAATTGTCACCATCTTAAAGACTTCAATCCTACTTGTTATTCATTCTAATCAGTAGCTGTTGGTCAGGATTGCCTTCATTTTTTTTCTGTAAGTTCTTTTATTTGGGATCTAACTCCACATCTCTAAACTTAAACCCTTTCATAGACTTCAGGCTAACATTTCCAAGATATCTCTCAACTATTTAAATGTAACAGATTTGAAAGTTGACCTTCCCATTCTCCATACCTCAAGACTTCCTCCTCCTGCTGAGTTTCTCAGTTCTGCCATTGTCTCTCTCCCAAACATGCAAGCTTGACTTTTGGGTTCAGTTCTGGCTCTGTCATTGTCTCTGTTCTTTAGTCCACTCTGTCACCAAGTTATGCCTTTTCCCCCAGCTACTTTTTCTCCTTTTTAAAGTAGAAAGCATCTTTTAAAATATATATTTTTTATTCCATAATAGTGTAAACCTTGCCCAGAGTAAGTGCTTGGTAAATATTTGTTTAATGGAGTCTCTCATCTTCTCTTCTTGTCTGATGCTTAGTACTTGCTAAGAAATGATGAATCATAATTAAAGCCAACAAAATGTGAATCAGAGCAATATTCTATTTTTTTGACCCATCTTAAGTACAATATTTTTTCTACCCATCTTAAGTACAACATTTAAACCATCTGAAATAGAATAAACTGGTTAGAAAAACAGTGTTCCTCTTTGAGCCCCTCCAGAATCTGAATTCAGTGAAAATCTGTTCAAACCATAATTCTAATTAAAGGTTTTAGCTGCCAAATAATATGTTCTGGTTAAAGCCAAGTTAGTATTATGGAGTGTTTCATGAATAACAGCAGAAGCTTTATACTTGCTGTTGATTTTCTCATGGGAAACTCAAGTAAAGGAGAATGATACCTCCCTGTTGACTTTAACTTTTAGAAATGCAAAGCATGCTGAAATTGTACATAATTCTCTTCTAAAGAAAAGGAAATTGCATTTCAATGGTTTTCCTCAGTGTCTTACTGAGTTATGGTGGGGCACAATTATGTCTGTTAAATTGATTTACCAGATGGAAGGTTACACTTTATATTTAGCTGATTAAGTTGTAAGAGACTGGAATTGTATCTCACACTATAAAGGTCATATATAAAATTAAAAAATATTTTGATTAGCTATTTTGAAGCAGTTAAAAGATTTAAACTTGTTCCTCCTCCTCTTTTACTATATAAACTAAAAATGAAGTTGTTCTTAGAAATAGGCCTATCACAGAGTTAGTATTTGGCTTAATAGTATCTCAAATGGAATCTGTAAAACAACAGCAACAAAAAAAGAGAAATATTCCAACTCAGGTTTTAGAAATTGCTTATCTTGGCTGTTTAATGTATTCTTAGTATTTTATGATTGAATTAAATGATCCTTAATTTATACATTTAGACTCTATGGAACCTTCACAGAAAGATTTAATAGGAAAAAAAATTATGCTTTTCGCCTTCTTTCTCTTTTGGTTCTTTTGCAAATACACAAATACATTAATAAAGCCTTTACCATAGAAAATTAAAAGTGGTAAAGTATTTGCTAAGTATTAAGCAAATTGTTGTCCTGGCACTTTAGTTGTGTGACCATATATCATTAATACTGCTCTTTAATATCCTACTACATTACCTAAAAGTAATGCATTAAAAATACAGCCCAGTAAATCTGATCTAGTCAGAACCAGTATTTCAGAATATTCAGACTTCCAAAATAGCACCAATCTTGGAATTCATTCAACTACTATATTGCTTTCCTGTGGATGCTGTAACAAATTACTACAAACTTAGTTGCGTAAAGCAGTCTATATTTATTATTTTATAATGCTGGAGGTCAGATGTCCAAAATGGCTTTGACTGGGCTAAAATCAAGGCATCACCCTGGTGTGTTCCTTCCTGGAGACTCGGGAGTGAATCCCTCTCCCGAGAGATTCTTCTGGCTCCCGGAGGCTGCATGCAAGCTCTGGCTGTGGACTCTTCCATCCTCATGGTTACCAGGACTAACCAAGCCCTTTTCAAATATCATTGTGCTGACACTTCTCTGCTTCACTTCCTTATTTTTTAAGGAGCCCTTGGATAATCCAAGTTAATCTTTTTATCTTTAAGTCAGTTGATTGGCTACCTTAAAACCAACTGTAACTTTAATTACCCTTTACCACCTAATGTGACATAGTCACAAATTCTGGGGAGTAGAACATGGATGTGTTTGGAGTGGGGCATTATTCTGCCTACCCCAATTGCTTAGAGTTTTTGTTAAGACCATGTTTTCTACAGTGTACTTTCACTTACTACCTTTTTACCATTTTATGTGAAATTTGTTTGAGATGCTTTTATCCAGACAGTCATCCAGAGAAAGTTGACTTAATAGAAGATGTTTAACCGATGATCTATCTAGAAAAGGATTCAAGGAAGGCCTGAATGAATTCAGAGGTGAAATTTCACCTTTACAGCCATTCAAAATAGGTAATATTGTTTCCTTTTAAATATATATTATAAAGAAAATTGATAATATAGTCCAGTAAAGTTATAAATGCTATTGAGATAGAACTGAATTACCAAGAATATTCCAAAACCCTAAAGGTTGTCTAAAGGTTATAAAATCAAAACTTGCAAAGCAAAATAAATAATAATAGATGTCCAAGTGACTTGGAAGGTTCTGAAACAGGAAAAGAGCATGAAGCAAGGTGGTATTTGAACTGGGGGGAGGACAATATCCTGTTGGCCAGAAGTCAGTACTGACCCCTTGTCAGTGGTGCTGCTGATCATGGTACCTGAATGTATCTGAGAGTCTGTGGAGTTGAATAGACTAGTGCTTGTGCCTAAAGACCTGAAATTATATTGAGAGAAATAATAATAATTAGTAACAATAATTAGACATTTAAAAATACATGTACATGAGTCTCTTTATTAAGCTGAAGAATGTGATTCCCTAAAGAGATAAATGGAACCATATTCTGTCCAGAAATCTCAGAACCATCCTGGGCTCCTGCTTTTCCTTAATTTCGTCTGATACTAACTTCTGTTATTGGTTGCTCTTAAATCTCGTCTTTCTTATCGTGTCTACTGTTGTAGTTCATTCCCTATTTTGTTTAGTCTCCATTCCAGTTATTAACCACTGATTCCCTCATATTCCTGTGCAGTCAGCCCTTTGACATTTTAAAGTTTAAGTGTATTCTTCCTGTCCTCTAAAAGAGCCGTTTACTGCCTCTTCTGTTATGTACAAGGCTAAAGCTCCTCCATGGAAAGCACAATCTCTCTCCTCTCCTCATTTCCTCTCTGACCTCTCTTAGCTCTCCCCACTCCACTACCTCACACCCCTTTGCCCTAGCAGTACTGAAAAACTGAAATTCCATGAACAAATATTTCTGTTTCCCATTCATACAAGTCATTGTCATCTGGTTTTCCAAATGCCCCTTACTCTTCTTAAAGTGTCCTCTTGAATAATTCATACTCATCTTTAAATGCTCGACTGATATATACTTCTTTGTGAAGCTTTTCCTGGTGCCTTCCTACCCACCGGGCCACCCCAAATACTCACTTCATATTTTGTGTCAAATGTATATGCCCAAATATGGCCACACATATCTCTGTGCATATATCTCTATATTAAAAGCCTCTCGTCTCCACACCCACAGAGAATACCCTCTAGACCCAGTAGAGCTGGACTGTATAGAGATTGTGCCACTGCACTCCAGCCTGGACAACAGAGCAAGACCCCATCTCAAAAACGAAACAAAACAAAAGAAAATGCCAGAAAACATTCATGTTAGCAAGTTGATGTTGTAGTCTTTTTAATATTATTTTATTTTAATTCTTGTTGAATGAAATGACCAGCTAGAGGATGATTTGCAATTTTACAGGAATTAGCTAAAAATTTTCAGATAAACATCAGAGAGGAAAAAAATTCTAAAGTAATATATTTGAAGAAGATAGTTGTATGGTACTTCAATTAGACAGTGATTTACTTATTATATTCAATGTATTCCATTTAGTACTTCTGAATTCTTTAAGGTCAGTAATGGCTATTATTGTCCACATTTGCAGGCAAGAAAATTGATGCACAGAGACATTAGATAATACTTTACTCAGATGATATAGTGGTAGAGTCAAGACTGGAAAACAACTCCAGGCTCAGGAGGGTAACAAGATGAGGTTCATGCTGAGAGAACAAAAAAGTAAAGTTTAGGTTCATGATGATACCCAGGATATTATCAGGGGATAGGTATTACTTTTCTGGACTATGAAATCCTGACCTATAATGTTTTCTGGGAATAATTCCATGCTGTCTCCATGTGTGGCCCTATCAAGTAGTGGGCTGCACCCAAAATAGATCTCACCTCCTAAAATGGCCCCACTCTCTCATGCAGTCAGTTCACATCTATGTGTATACATGTGGCTCTTATGATCTGTCTTGTTAGGAGAGATGTTAAAACGATTTATACCTACAATAGAACTACTTTTCATGCCATTTCTATTTGAAGTGGTATATAAAAGCTCTATCTACTTTTCATGCCATTTCTATTTGAAATGGTATATAAAAGCTCTATCTAGTACAGGATTTTGTATATGTATATGTAGGAAATAATTTATTACAGAAAGATTCACAGCAGAATAATTATATAAAATTTTGGAGTGAAAAGGACTTTTTTTTTAAGAAAAAATACATAAACACATCGATGAATTCAGCTTTTTCCCAGAGTAGCATGTTATTTAAATTGTGAAATACTAATTCAGAAGTATACTTTATTATAAAACTTTGGGATTCAGGTAGAAAAGAAAATTATTTCAGATTGAATTATTTGGATTGAAGACTGAAACATGTCATGATCTAGTTTGATTTATTGAAATGATAATTCAAAATGATGCTAGATCTAGTTTTACATTTGTCTTATGTAAATAAAATGTATTTGAAAATTAAAGCATATAAAGGGATTAGCATTTGAAGGCATTCTGGCCTGTATGAGATATGGATTTCCTTGACTCCAAAATGTAGTGTTTGTGATGCTTGCCAGAAAAATGAAATTCCTTCTGCATTCCACATCTGATCTGTAAGACCTCTGGCCATAACATTCAGCATCAAGAAATTCTTAGAAATTAGAGTAGTTGCAGTTCATCTAGTTCTCTTCTCAACAATATTTGAAACTCAGCCTTTTAATGTAAGTTTCCTTCATGCTTGGATGTATGCAGGCACACATTATTCATTCAATAGCTGTTTATGGACACCCATTGAGCGAGCCTATGTTCTTACTAAGAACTGGAAATAGACAAAATAAGTCAATGATTAGATTATATTTCTGCTAAGCATCAAGGGCAAGAGCCATATTGCAGTGTTTTGAAGTTAGGAAGTGATAGTGGCAAGTATAGCCTACTTCTTTAACTTGTCTATGAAACTGCAATCACAGGAAGTAGCTAGTAAGATCGGTGTCTATGGGGGCTTATTTTTATTTGAATGGGAAATATTTGGGCATATCTACATTCTGAGAAGGAGCTAGAAGAGGGAGGGAATTTGAAGATACATGTTGAATAGCCTCTATGAGTATCTCATAGGTAAGCTAAAATGTACTTGATATTTATCTTTGAAGTTTTATTTTTCATTTAGTATTCGTTCCCTCAGCAGCATACTTAATCTCTGTTACTTGAATTTGTGGGCAAAGTGCCCTTGGACGTGGTTGTTTCCTCTGCATAGAACTGCACTTCTCTCCCATCTTTACCTGTCAACATCTCACTGAGCCCTGAAAGATCCTCTTTCAAAGCAAATGAATCTCTGCCTTTCAGCCACAACACTCTGCTTAGACTTATCACAGGGCACTGATCCCAGTTAGTATATTATTCATTTTGAGACCATGAGTACCTAGGAGGAAAAGGTTGTCTATCTTATCTCTTGGGGAGTTGCCTCAGCACTTAACGTGTCCCTTTTCCCACTTCTTAATTCCTTCTTTGAATAAATAGCTAAAGGGTTTATTCCATGTAGTAGGCACTGTATAGGTACCTAAATAATGGAAATATGGCTACACATGCTTCCAGTCTGCATGAAACTTGCAACCTTGGTTCTCGATATTATCCAATTATATAATTTGAATTTAATCAAACAACAGAACCAACTAAATAGTTGGTTTTAATTTTAACTATAAAAAGTAATTAGAATTTTATAACTTACTATTAAAATTTATTTTTATACTGAATCACATTGATTAATGCATTTTAGTGTTAAAAATGATAATTTGTTAAAGTGTCATAACATTGTCCTAGTATTGAAAAACCAGTCATTAGTACTAGAAGTAGTACTAGAAATCCATATTACTACTCAGTAGTACTGCGTTGTTTGTTTGTTTGTTTTTGTTTTTTAAATACTAGGACAAATGGGAAAAAAAAAAAACAAATTTGTACATTCATTCATTCACTCGGTAAACTTTTACTTAGTGTCACCTGAGCCAGCTGAGTGCCAGGCACTCTTAAGGAACACTAGTGAGGAGGAGGAAACAGTTCTGAGCATATAGTACTGCCCTTAGATGGAAGAAACTGAGTGTACTGCCATGAGCTTTAGATGCTAAGGAAAAATGCTTAGATATCCCCTTCTAGACCATGCTCCTGTTACTTACGGCCATGATACTGTCTTCTATGCTATTTTGTGATGCTTCCAATGACTTAGTAGTTCTCTTTCCCATGTATGCCCATTTTTTTTGTTCCTATATGTAAAGAGGTTGTCATTGTTGTTTCCATCTGTGATAAACCTAAGAATTAAATTTCTGTTTTCACCCATAGAAGGAAACGCAGCTTCCCACAGAGATTCACACAATGATTTGCATAACAGTGCTGTCTTTCAAAGCAAAACAATGTAGTACACCCAAATGTCTAACATTGTCATATTCTTAAATGAAATATTGTGTATTAACATGTATGTGTGGATATGTAATATATAGTATATCTTCACAATGTATTTTTAAAAGAATATATAATTGCTTGGGGAAAGACACAATAGAATTTTAAGTGAAAAATACAATACATGTAATAATTTTAAGAGATATATAACTACCTGGGAAAAGAAATACAAAAAGATATATTGTTAAACAAATAGGATATAATCATAAATATAATAATTCTTATTTTCAAATAATTTTACACTAAAGGAACATTTTAGAATATATACAAATTTTCCCAAATATGTATGACTTACATAATTGGAAGCAAGCAATAAATGTTATTATAAAATAAGCACATTTCAAAAGAGCATATTGTAAATTGAGTAACATTTACCAATATGGCTTCTGAAAAGGAAAAAAATCTCTTAACAAATAGACAAAATTGGTATATTTTCAATAAGGGAATGGATAGATACAGTAGTATTTCCCAAAGACAAATAGTATTATAATGTCTTTAGGAAATTACTTTCATATATTCCCATTCATGTGGCTCGAAATTCCCCCAAATTATTTTTTGTAAACTTTATATATAAATTACATACTGTTAAGTGGTTATAATTAGAAATAGTTGGATTAGAAATTTTGCTTCTTAGTGTCAAAATATATAAAATCTAATTCATAACATTAAAGATAGATTTTATCCCAGCCAAAAGAGGCATATATTGTATTATTTATTGTAGTATGCTGAATAGTACTTTGGAAAATACATAGCTTTTTTATAATTATGAAACTTTTAGTTAGCGAAACCTGAGTATTTTGATTAACTAGACTAGAGGATCTACTGTGTCCCCAAAGTGTCTGTCATAATTGTAGTGATTACTTTTTTGAACAGTTTCTATATGTCTACAGTGCCAGCCCATGTTAGGGGAGAGATTTGGGCAGGAACTATGCCAGGAATTCCAACCTTCATAAAGGACACAGAGTGAATGAATAGGTGATAAATCATAAGTGTTTGCTTCTAAGGGACAAAACATTTAAATATGGCAGTTCCTAAGGGAACCCTGAGATGGGGAGACAGGAGGAGAAACCCAGGAAAGGGAGAAACTGTGTGGAGAAGCTACTAGATAATTCAGTACTGCAGGGAAGAATAGATAATCCCAGAAAAAGGATCTGAGGCTGGTGGTGAAGACTTGACCTTCACCTATGATACAGAGCTAAACATTCGTTACAGATGGAAGGTGGAATTGTTGAATATCTTAAATATGCATTAGTTTAAAGATTCTTTTTTTTTTTAGAGACAGGAGTCTGGCCTTGTCACCCAGGTTGGAGTGCAGGGATGTGATTTCACTTCACTGCAACCTCCACCTCCAAGGTTCAAGCATTTCTCCTGCCTCATTCTTTCAAGTAGCTGGGATCACAGGCATGTGCCACCCACGCCTGGCTAATTTTTTGTATCTTTAGTAGAGACAGGGTTTCACCACGTTGGCCAGGCTGGTCTCAAACTCTTGACCCCAAGCGATCTGCCCACCTCGGCCTCCCAAAGTGCTGGGATTACAGGCATGAACCACCACACCCAGCCTAAAGAAACATTTATTAATCTAGTACTCAATCTTGGTTAATAATTAATCATCTTAATATATTAAATATTATGTTAAAATATTAATATAAATAATATTAACACAATGGAAACTTTTCTCTTTTTCCTTATGATAATTTTCAATAAGAATGAAGAACTTTTATATATCACACTATGTGGTACTGAAATTTTTAATCTAAATTATTGATGTAAAGACTATTCCTAACCTAGGATTAAGAGTGAAAAGAGGCCAGGTACAGTGGCTCATGCCTGTAAACCCAGCACTTTGGGAGGCCAAGGCGAGCAGATTGCTTGAGCCCAGGAATTTGAGACCAGCTTGGACAATGTGGCAAAACCCCATCTCTATAAAAACATACAAAAATTAGCCGGGTTTGGTTGCATGTGCCTGTGGTCCCAGCTACCCAAGAGGCAGAGGTGGGAAGATCACTTGAGCTCAGAAAGTTGAGGTTGCAGTGAGCTGAGATCATGTTACTGCACGCCAGCCTGGGTGACAGAGGGAGACCCAGTCTCCGAAGAAAAAAAAGTGACCAGAGGCAAAATGCACATAGTAGGTAAACAGTGCACATGGTTTTCGCTTAAATAATGATAATCAATTTTTATACAAAGTTTTCATCTCAGCACACAAATGTATTCAGACCCTGCTGGGCAATGTCACTCACTGTACCTTCTTAAGTGGATGATGATATATATAAGACTTAGAACTAAATAAAATGCAATTTATAAGCAGGCAAATTAAAAAGTGAGAAAAATATGTGAAGTCAGTTATTAACCAAAAGTTATTTTAAGTATACTCAGTGAAAGTTCACAAAAGGGCTATTGTTATGGTTATTGTTTTTCCACACATTACATTAGGCAAAGGAGTGTACCAATTGCAGCCATCTCTGTCTTTTGATTTTGTTTAATTTTAACGTAACTTCTTTCATCTTATATGCACACTTCATGAAACATTCCTTCAACATCTGTGTATTGAACAATTTGTTTTATGATAGACAACCAGGTGAGCTAAGAACCAGGATATATGGTAGGCATTGTTACCACTCTTCTATAGATGATAAAATGATTCACAGAGATGAAATCACTCATTTGGGGGTACAGTTAGTATATCAAAGAGTTAGTATTGGCTGCCAGGTGTGGTGGCTCATGCCTGTAATCCCAGCACTTTGGGAAGCCAAGGTAGGTGGATGACAATGTCAGGAGTTCGTGACCAGCCTGGCCAACATGGTGAAACCCTGTCTCTACTAAAAACACAAAAATTAGTTGAGCATGGTGGCAGACACCTGTAATCCCAGCTACTCAGGAGATTGAGGCAGGAGAATTGCTTGGACTTGGAAGGTGGAGGTTGCAATCAGCTGAGATTGTGCCACAGCACTCCAGCCTGGGTGACAGAACGAGACTCCATTTCGGGGGTGGGGGGGTGGGAGGGGAGAGCATTGGAATGAGAGTCTGGTCTAATTGTGTCATAGTCCTGCACCCTTCTACACAGATAGTTTGTGTGCCTGTCTGCATGCATGTGTGTGCAAAAATCACACCCCACACTTGTACACACTCACACATATCAGTCTCTTAATAAAACGACAACCTGGGCAGTGCCACTCACGGTACTTTGGAATCCTAATTTTTTAACCTTTGCTTCTGCCACCTAGGTTAACTATTCCTCTTCCATGATTTATTCTCATACCTGGCACCCTAAGTTTATTGTGCACCATGGAGACCAGTGTGAGAATAAAGATTTGAAATACCTTTAGTTCATAAGGCATTCTTCAGATATTTTCTGTGTACTTTTATTGAGAATTTTTTCTTTTGGGTGAGAAGAGAAAAAGGTGTTAGGTCTGTTCTGTTTATTTTACTGTTGATTGTTTTCACTTAAACATGATAATTAATTTTTACACAAAGTTTTCATCTCAGCAGACAAATGTGTTCAGACGAGCACACACACTAAAAAACTTGCCTTCTATATTAAAAAAAAAAAAAAAACAAAACAAAAAACTTCCCTTCTATTTCTATGATTAATTGAGATGTAGAGAATGATGGGTGCGGGGTAAAAATGGAAAGGCAATTAGTGCCACTAGGCATGAAATACATTCATATACAAGCAGAACCTCTCCCCAGCTAGTGATCTTTTTCTGGGCTCTGAGGATTTGCATCCCATTAGTAAGTCACTGGCATGGAAATCTTCATCCTTTGGGGAGATCAGAGCATTAAAAATAGAATTAACTCTAACTGCAAACCAAATCAGCACACTAGGCCATTAATTCTTCTGCTTGGGTATATATCATGCTCAGCTTTGGTGTGTGGGCTTCTGAAATGTTGGGAGTGAGTTTTATAGAGCATTACCAGGACTAAATGATCGTTATCATCTCATCTCTCATACTCACTACTGAGATATTAATATCTCTCATGACCCAAAACCAGAAATACAGGCAGAAGCTTTTGCTGGAAACATTACATAGGGGCCTTTCTTTAGGGAAGTGGTGTATTGTATATTTTGTGAACATAAATCTATGTTGTGCTTTACAGTATGTCAGAGATTACTTATTTTCAAAACCTTATGTCCTCAAATAATCACAATGCCTCAAATGTTATCCTCTAAAACTGAGAATTATGCCTTTATGCATATCTTTACAAATTAATAATAAAATTTGCCAAGTGATAGTATTTTTAGAAATATCAGTGGTATTAGAAACATTTTAAAATCAATTTCCAAGTATAAAATTTATTGAAATATTTAATATATTCAACCTACGTGTAGCACAATAATCTCTCTTTTCTTCCCTTGCCCTTCTCCAGCTTCTTTGGGAATTTCTGGCAGGTATTTTCTTCTTTAATCAACCCAGAGCAGTGCAATTATTAACAGCTGCCATTGACTGATTACCTGTCCCAGGGTTTCTCATACTTGGCACTGTTAACATTTGTGTACAGATAATACTTTGTCACGGGACGCTATCCTGTGCTTTGTTGGATGTTTGACAGTATCTCTGGCCTGTACCCATAGCAGATGCCTGTAGCAACTCCCCATACTGAAAACCAAAAATGTCTCCAGATATTGCTAAATGTCCCCTGGTCGAAAAATCTTCCCTGGTTATGAACCACTGGTCTGTTCTCTACTAGACATTTTTTCATTTGATCTTATAGTAACTGCAAGATACGTAGGACTATATTAATCAGGATCCTGGCAGGGAACAGGTGAAGCATGGGTCATAGACTTTTATGAAGGAACTACTTAACAGGGAAGTGAGTAAGGTTAAATGAACTGCTTAGGGATGTAGGGATACCCAGAAAATAGCAACAGTGAGAGGTCATTCCCACAAAGAAGAAAGGGGAAGAATTTGTTCCTGAAGTGCTGAAGAGCTTGGGTCATGGAATAGGGTCTTCCAGAGGAAGATGAAGTCAGGAAGAGACAAAGCCATGGCCAGTGATTCAGCGTTATGGCAGAGAAGAGTGTAGGACAGCCTGGCCTCTCCCTCCTCCTTAATTCTTTGGCCACCAGCCTGTCATGCCACTAAACTGAGCCCAAATGAAATCCAACCAGCAAGAACTAGAGTGATACATCTCCAGGATTCAGCCTGCATGGGCTCAGAGAAGGAAGGAAAATTGAATCTGTTGGGAAAAAATGAAGAAAATCCCTTCAACGTCCCCATTTTAACACGAGAAATCAAGGTTTAATGATATAAAGTAATTAATCCAAAGCCAAATAGCTAATGTATGGATCAAGCATTTAAACACACATCTATTTGACTCCAGGCACAATGAAGGTATCATCATAGCTGGTCTGTGTGAATGAACTGATGACTACAAATTATTTAAGGTTACTGATTTTAGTAGGTGGTAGATACAAGACTAGAACCCAGTTCTCATTCCTCTTCTGGTGTTTGCTTTTTTTTTTTTTATATATATACTTTTTATTGCATTTTAGGTTTGGGGGTACATGTGAAGAACATGCAAGATTGTTACATAGGAACACACATGGCAGTGTGATTTGCTGCCTTCCTCCCCATCACCTATATCTGGTATTTCTCCCCATGCTATCCCTCCCCAACTCCCCACCCCCTGCTGTCCCTCCCCTTTTTCCCC
>PVKV010016644.1:0-50151 GCA_004027835.1 Alouatta palliata
AAAAAAAAAAAAAAAAAAAAAAGACACACTTTTTTTCAGTAGTTTCAAATGATGGAGGAGACAGAAATAATGTGAGTCAGGATGGAGTAGAGACGTTTCCCTTTAACCACTCCTTTCTCTAGTGAATGATAGAGCCATGCAGTAAGGTGTTTTTCCTTTATTGAATATGTTAATATTTAAAGAAACAAAGGGTAAAGTGTCTAGAATTCTCATTCAAAAAGGTAGTTTGAAGCACTCTCACTCTGTCATTTTTATTAGGTTAGGCATTCAGAGAACACACATATGCGTGTGAGTTGGATTCAGCCCATTGACAACTGTTGCAGAATCTAGTGAACAGATTAGATTGCATTAATAGATAGCACTTGAGTGTAAGCAATCCCACATTTTCTGTGTGGTTGTGGTGGAGGGAGAAGGTGGAGGATTACAGGTTTATACTATCAAGCTTCTAGATTTTGTAGAACGTAGGTATGACACTTTTTTTTTTCTTCAGGATCCCTGTATTTGTCTTTCTTTGCAATTTAGTTGCAAAGCAAAATGGTAACTATTTTAAGATAAAATCTTACTATTCAAAACATTGTAGTCTCATGACAGCAGCAAGATAGCAGCATAGAAGATCCCCAGTCTTTCTTCCTGCTCAGAAATATCAATTTAACAACCATTTGTGGACGTAATATCTTTATGAAACCTTTGGGATCCAAGTAAAAGATTCCACCTCCTTGGGGGAATCTAAGACTATAAAAAGCCTCATTGAAAGGAAGCCCTATGCCCTTAGTAACAGGCCTGTCCATCCAAAGTTCCAGTAGAAGGCTAATCAACAGAACTCAAAGCAGCTCCACCTCCTGCAAACCAGCAGTGACCATGCACACCAGCAGACTGAGTGGTGATCCTCTCCACCCACAGACCCCCAAGACAACCTTCCCACTGCAGACCCCTACTGCAGCACCCCCCTAACCACAAGCATTAGTCAAATATACCT
Organism: Alouatta palliata; assembly: GCA_004027835.1. Taxonomy (NCBI): domain Eukaryota; kingdom Metazoa; phylum Chordata; class Mammalia; order Primates; family Atelidae; genus Alouatta; species Alouatta palliata. The sequence goes on from PVKV010016644.1 coordinate 977, forward strand.
GCAGATACTGATAGCAGGCAGACCCCACCTGCAGACGCTGGCAATAGGGCCTGCTCCACTGCGGACCCCAGCAGCAGGTCCCCCCATGTGTGGACATGTGCAGCAAGAACACACATGGATCACAGTAGCAAACCTACCCACTGCTTTCAGCAGTAGGCCCACCTGTAGTCACCAACAGCTGGTTGTCTGCTGACCCCATCAGCCAGCATACCTGGGATCTCTGATCTGGCTGCTTCTACAAATGCAAATTCACCAATGCAAAGATACAAGGTTCATAAAGAATCAGGCAAACATGACATCATGAAATAAATCTAATAAAGCTCCAGTAACCAAACCAAAAGAAATGAAGATTCACAAACTGCTCAACAGAAAATTTAAGGTAATTATCTTAAAGAAGCTTAAAAAGATACAAGAGAACACAGAACGACAATAAAAAAATATCAAGAAAACAATCCATAAACAAAATTAGAAGTTTAGGAAAGAAATAAAAACCATAAAAAAAAAAACCCACAAAAATCCTGGAACTGGACTACAATGACTGAATTGAAAATTGAACAGAGTGCTTCAACAGCAGATTCAATCAAGTGGAAAAAAGAATTAGCAAATTCATAGATAGGTCGTTTGAAATTATCCAATCAGAGGAACAGAAAGAAAAAAGAATAAAAAAGAGTAAAGAAAGCCTATAGGACTTATGGGACACCATGAAGGAAACCTGTATATAATGGGTGTCACAGAAGCAGAAGAGAGAGAAAAGGGGGCAGAATACGAATTTAAAGAAATAGTAACTTTAAACTTAGCAAATTTTGGGAAGGAAATAGATATCTAGATTCATGAAGGCCCAAATTCCCCAGATAGGATGAACCCAAAGAGGCCTATACTGAACACATTATAATTAGTTTGTCAGAAGTCAAATACAAAAAAAAGAAATTGAAAGCAGCAGTAGAAAATTGACTTGTCACGTAAAAGGAAACCTCCAAAAGACTATCACCAGATTTCTCCATGGAAACCCTGCAGACCAGGAGAGAATGGAATGATATATTAAAGGTATGAAATTAAAAAAAAAAAACTCACTTGTCAATCAAGAATTCTATACCTAGCAATAGAATTAAGAATTCTATACCTAGCAAAGCGTTTTTTATCAGTGAAGGAAAGATAAAAACTAGACAAACACACACTGAGGGAGTTTGTCACCACTAGATCTGCCTTGCAAGAAATGCTGAAGAAAGTTCTTGAAGTTGAAATAAAAAGAGGTTAAATAGAAACATAAATGCATACAAAAGTATAAGTCTCACTGGTAAAGGTAATTATAAAGACAAGTAGAGTTTTCCTTTCCCTGAGATGGCTGTCTAGAGACTTTGGACACCAGTTCTCCTCAGAACAAAGAACCAAAACTGCAGTTGAATAATCATGGTCTGAGTGGAATACTGAGGAAGGAGTGACATGACCTATTGGAGAACCCACAGGAAAAAGCTGTAGTGCAGAAAAAAGAAGAAAGCAAGAGTTTGGCAGAGATTGATCCCCAAGGAACATAGAGTCCCATGGAGAGGGTAGGTGGGGGAGTTGCTCCCCTCACTCCTGTGGCAGACTACAGACTGCTGAACTTGTTGGAGAGCCCTCTGCACATATGAGACCAGGCACTGCTGTCAGGGATGATTTGGGAACTTCTTGAGGGAAGAGCATTGGGTGGTCAGCTCATGCAGGCTCACTTGCTCTCCCCAAAACCTGAGCTGAAGTGGTAGGTGCCATACTGGTTGTGTACCCATTGTGGGTCTCTATTCTTCCCAGGGAATCTCAGCCCTGTGTTTCTGCATCGCTAGATCCTCCACAAACATTCCCAAGAACTCACTTATACTGCAAAAACCACAGGGGACAGGTGGAAGTATGGGGAGCTATGGGATTCCTAGAGGTCTAGCCCTCAGGAGAAGGGAGAGTGTGTATGCCAATGTACCCCTTCAGATAAAATAAACCAATAATTTCTTTGCTTTCCTTTGCCTGAGAGCTCCCCACTTGTGACAAGAGGTTGACTGTCCCCCTCCCAGGAGAGATACAGGCATGGTGCTGGGATCTGAAGGGGAGGAGTGTGGTTCTGCACCAGCAGGCAGATAGGTGACGCTGGTGCCTGGGAATAAACATGGAAAGGGAGTCTTCTCCTACCCCCTCACTCACTGCTCCAGATAGACCCTTGGCTGTCTCTACTGGGAGTTGGTAGAAATGCACCTGGGGATGGTTTTTCAGGGATACTGAGGGAGAACTGCACTCCCATTGATGGTGTGCCTGCTTGCACAAAGGTCAGAGTTTATCTTTCTTCCCATATGGGGCAGCAGCATTCCCATAGCATAATGCAGATGAGTATCAGAGCTGCTGAGAGAAGAGGTTCTATCCCAAGGCCGTTTTGGTGGTAGCTACAGGATGGGTGTTTTCTGCAGACCTCCACTGCACTGCAGCCTAGAGATGAAGGACAATGCCTATGTTAACTGAAGGTCACAAGCTCTGTGACAAGGGTGTGATAGGAAAGTGGATTGCATTCCTGCCTGCCCAGGATGTGGAGCTGGTGTATTCCTTCCCACTCTGGTGGAGACATCAGTGCGTGTCACCATGAGCTCCCCTTTCCACCCCCATCAGGGCAGGTGCTTCTGCTCATCATTGGGGTTTCCCAGGGAGAGCTTGGTCATTTAGCTCCACTCAGTTTTGTATCCCCATCCGAAGCTTTGTGTCCCCTTCAGGGAATCAGGCCATCCACAGACCAGCCAACTGCCTGTGACACCAGAAATCCCCTCCCAGAAAACAAAGACCAAATACCCATCAGCTTCTGTCCCAGCCAGCTCTTATTGGGATGCAGATTGAATTGCACAACCAAATAAAAACAGACTGATAGAGGGCATAGAGCTAAGGAATGAGATAAATTTCCTGAGACCTCCACATTCCCAGCCCCTCAGAAAGTAGTATTCCTGCTCATATGCCCAATACATTGCTACTGCAATCAGCATAATAAAGCCACCACACAAAAGCTATCTATACCAAGAAACTCACACAGAGCTTTGACCCACAGAAGACACATAAAGTTGAAGCCAAATGATCATACACAACATACAGTCACACCTTAAAAGGGGGGAAAATTCCATTCAAATGAGAGTAAGTTCAAAAGTAAAAAGTAACAGCTTCTCCAGACAAGAAGAAATCTGAATAAGAACTTTAGAAGTATGAAAAATCAGTATTTTGACACTCCCAGAGCATCACACTAGGTCCCTAGCAATGGATTCTAATGAATATAAAATTTTTGAAATGATAAAGAATTTAAAATATGAATTGCAAAGAAGCTCAATGAGATACAAGAGAAAGTTGAAAACTAACATAAGGAAATCAGAAAAATAACTCAGGATATGAATGAAAAATTTACTGAGATGGATATTAAAAAAATAAAAACCAAACAAATTCTAGAAATAAAAATGTATTGAAAGAATTATAAAATATAGTTGAAACATTTAACAAAAGGCTAGATCAAGCAGAATAAGTAATTTCAGAGTGTGAAGTCCAGTTGTTTAAATTTACCTAGTCAGATAGAAATAAAGAAAAAATAAATTTTTAAAAATGAGCAAAGACTTTGAAAAATATAGAATTATATAAAGTTACCACACACACAATATATAGACATTCCTGAGGGAGAAGAAAAAAAATTAAAAGCCTTGAAAACATATTTGAGGGAATAATTTAGGAAAACTTCCCTGGTCTTGCTAGAGAATTAGACATCCAGATAGAAGACACTCAGAGAACACTTGGAAGATGCTCTATAAGAGAAACCTTATAAAGGCATATCATCCTTAGACTATCCATAGTCAATGTGAAGGAAAACGTTCTAAAAGCAGCAAGAGAGAAGTGTCTAATCTATAAAGGAAAACCCAACAGACTAACAATGGACTTCTTAGCATAAACCTTACAAGCCAGAAGAGATTGGGGTCTTATGCTTAATCTTCTTAAATTAAACAAAACCCTGCCAGTCAAGAATTTTGTATCCTGCTAAACTAAGCTGCATAAATGAAGGAGAAATAAAGTTTTTTCCACACAAACAAATGCAAAGGGAATTTGTCACCACTAGACCAGCCCTACAGGAAATGCTTAAAGTTCTAAACATGGAAATAAATGGACAATACTTCCCATCATAAAAGCATATTAAAGTGAAAAATTCATAGAACATATAAAGCAGTTACACAATTGAGACGAAAAAGCAACTGGGTAACAATTATGACAGGAACAAAACATCACCTATCAATATTAACCTTGATAATAAATGGAGTAAACGTTCCACTTAAAAGATATGTATTGGTGCTGGGTATGATGGCTTACACTTGTAATCTCAGCACTTTGGTAGGCTGAGGCAGAAGAATTGCTTGAGACCAGGAGTTTGAGACCAGCCTGGGCAACCTAGCAAGACCCCATCTCTATAAAAAATTAAAAAGAAATATTAGCCAGGTGTGATGGTACTTCCCTATAGTCCTACTACTTAGGAGGCTAAAGGAGGATAATCACTTGAGGCTAGGAGTTGGAAGCTGTAGTGAGCTATGAGTGCATTATGGCATTCCAGCCTGGGTGACAGAGTGAGACTGTCTCAAAAAAAAAAAAAGAAAGAAAGAAAAGATATGTAGATTATAAGATTGGATAAGAGTAGCAACAGCTGAGGGGTCCTAACTAGTCACTAGAGCAGTGCGCAAGGCAAACACCAGCTAAGATGGAAGGGAGAACAAGCTTGAACAAGGCAAGGCAGAGGTCTACTAAGGGAAATCCATTCCACAGAAGAAAAGTGAGGCAGGGGCTCTCTGAGGCCTAGAGCAGCATGCAAAAGAGCAGCTCTTTCCAGGTGGCAGCTCCCTAGCTCCTGCCCCCACAGGCTGCTGCCTCTGCAGCCGCTCCACCTGCCCTACCCCTGCCCAGGTATGCCAAGCAGCTCCCAGCTCTTTCCCAATATCTGGGCAGTGCTGTTGAGATGAAGGAAGAGGAAGTGGACACAGCAGGTCCTGGCTCTTAAGATCTGTAGTTATGTGTTGCTTTTGCAATCACTGTAGGTCATTGTGCAACTCACTGGTTTCTGGACTCCTGATTTCTGGACATCTATAAAGTAAAGACACTGATGATGCCACGTAACTCACAGAGCTGCAGTGAGAAGAGTGCAGATGAGATCAAGGCCTGACAGTGGTCTGCAAACTGTACTGATGGATGCGCATAGTGTTGTGAATATCGATGGCAGGTTTCTGGAAAGCAGGTGGGGTAGGAGTGAGTGAGTCAATAAAGAAGAAAATTGCCCCACTTCTTGAAGGGAGTTTTTGGGGCTGGGCAGGTCAGCGTGCAGGGCAGGCATAAATAGTGAGTGCCTGCCAAGCAAAGGCTAGTTTGTTTGGAGCTCCTGAGGCCTAAGAAGAATAAACCTGTAAGTGTCTCTCTTCTTGCCTTTTTTTTTTTTTTTTTTTTTAAATTTTCTTCACCTCCTGTAAATATTCCCCTGCCCACCTGGGCAGTTCAACCTACTGGTGTGGAGGAAGGGAAGGTCTGTGTAGCTGTTCTGGTCTAAGAGGCATGGACACGGGAGGTGGGGAGCCTAGGAGGTCTTATGGTGCTATTCTGTCCCTTATTCAGTAGCCTCAGCCCGGGGGTGGGGGTGGGAGGGGGGCTTTGATTTCTGAGCTGGGGGAGGGGTCACAGGGTGGAAGAGAGGGTGTGACACCATCTAGACCTCAGATGCCACTGTGTGGAAGCCTCAGGTGGAAAAATGCAATTCTAATTTCTCTCTAGGCTGTTTTCTGCCCTGATTTCTTCAGAAAGGACAGTGGAGGAGAGACAAACCCAGGCACTCACAGGCTGGGGTTCTAAACCCATCCTGGTGCCAACTGCCTGTGGAAAAGCAGGGCAAATTGCTTTCTCATAGCTTCAGGTCTTTACCGTAAAAAAATATACTTACTGGAGTAGGTCTCTGATTTTCCAACCCATATTCAGAGGAGACACTCTTTTCACTGAAAGCGTACTCAAAGCTTAGCATAAACTGGGTACTGCAGGGGTTGAGGGGGACCACCACTCTGCCCACTCCATCTGCTGCCCCAGCAGATGCCTCATCTGAATCCGGGGTCTGAAAACTGGGGTCTACCCTGGGAGAGGGTCCTTCATGCCACAGTGGCTGGTGATGCCTCTGTGCCATCTTGAGCTTGCAGACAGAATGCCTATTGCCTTTCATTCTTCCCCAGAATCAGGCACAGGGCCCCAGGGCTGAGGCAGCTGCAGGCCAAAGAACAGTGCCCTTGCTCCGGCCAGGCTCATGACTGAGCCTCTGCAGAACAGGTGCAACCAGGTAGCTGCTGCTGGCTGGGAGCTCACTCAGCTGTTTCCAGAGACTCCCAGGATACCCGAGGAAGTGGTGAATTCAAAATTGAAAGAGGCTAGTGAGAAATAGACATCGTCCACATCCCAGAATCACCAGTAGTCAGAAAAGAAAGCACTCCTCTGGGCAGGAAACTCCTCCCTTGCCACCACCCCACTTGGCCTGGCGACCCCCTTCTTTGCTCAAGTTCCTCGGGCTGTGTTCCCAGCCTCTGAGGATCTGATCAGCTCTTTTCACTCTCATAACTACAGTTTCTGTTTGAGAGAAAAGATGCCCAACACAGGGAATATCCCAGGTCCTGCTCTTATCCTGATCTCAGTTCCTGACCCTCTTAGATGGTAAATGGGTGCCCTGTTGGATAGTTGCTCTTGCTTACCCACAAAACTAGCCTTCTGCCTGACTGAGCCTACCTGGCACGTCCTCTTTCCACATAAGACTTTTTTTCTTTTGTAGGCAGTCTTTCTCTCTTGCCCAGGCTGGGGTGGAGTGGTACAATCTCGGTTCACTGCAACCTCCGCCTCCCAGGTTCAAGTGATTCTCCTGCCTCAGCCTCCTCAGTAGCTGGGATTACAGCACACACTACCACACCTGGCTAATTTTATGTATTTTTGGTAAAGACGGGGTTTCACCATGTTGGCCAGGCTGGTCTCAAACTCCTGACCTCAAGTGATCCACCCGCCTCGACCTCCCAGAGTGCTGGGATTACAGGCGTGAACCACCGTGCCCGGCCCCCACATAAGACTTCTTTTCCAAGCCCTTTCAGATGATCTGGGAAGAACTCTAGGTGTCTCAGGATTTCTCCTGCTGCTAGTTTAGTGTCTCTGAAAACTTTCACCTGAGTTCCCTCTGGGACATTTCTCTAGCAACAGCATCTGATTCAGGAATGGCAAATTGCCAGGCAGGTATGCCCCACACTCCCAGCCTGTGCTCAGGAAGGACATCACTAAGCATCAGGGCTCTGGCTCATTTTCAGACCAGCACTGTCAGCGCCAGTACGAATCCATGCGAGGCAGCAAGTGAGGAGAAACAGGCTTGTCAGTGCTAAGCCAATCACCTCAGTGGTACAGACAGGGGGACGGTCTAGGGAGCGGTGGGGGGTCCTGCCCAGAGGCACAATGAACTCTTCTTGATGTGACAGATGGCCCCAGTGAGGAATGCTACATTCTAGCCCCTGTGCCAAAAGTAGTGCCCAAGGGGAGGCACAAGAAGGGAAGACATGAGCACCTGGGAATAGGGGGATGCTGCTGTCAACCTGTCTCAGAGTTCCAGCTGGGTAACTCATACCCTCCACCCAGATCGTGTGCCCAACTTGTCCCTAAACTGCTTTTGGATTCCTGCTGCTCTGGGCCCCACTACAGAGGAGAGAAGGCGTATATGGGGGCATCCCGTCACCTCTAGAAACTGAGGCAAGCCCTAAACCATGTCCTCAAAGCATGAGCATGTCTTTTCTCTTTCTGTTCACCTCTCCAGGCCATGCTGCTCTTCCTCCTCTCTGCACTGGTCCTGCTCACACAGCCCCTGGGCTGCCTGGAAGCAGAAATGAGGACCTACTCCCAAAGAACAGCGACCAATGCTTGCACCCTGGTCATGTGCAGCTCAGTGGAGAATGGCCTGCCTGGTCGCGATGGACGGGATGGGAGAGAGGGCCCTCGGGGCGAGAAGGGGGACCCAGGTAGTGTGGGGCCATGGGCTTATCCTGCTGGGGAGGAGCGGTCATTGGAGTTGTAACCAGCCCAGCATCTCTGGGTACTTTGTTATGGAAGTCTCAGAGATGTGTTTCTTCCTCCCAAGAAGGTGGGTTCCACACTGCTCCACCAGCTGACAAACAGGTGGCTGTGCTGAGCCCCCATGTGCTCCTCCAGCACCCAACTGCCCTGGCTCCTCCTCTAGGATCCCCAGATCCTTCCCATCCCAAGAGCAGGCAAACAGGGGATGAATTACTGACACTGGGGGCGTTCTAGAGCCCTGTGCCAGCAGTTAGTTTATTCCAATTAAATGGTGCCTGTGAAGGGCATTAAGTATTTTTCTTTTTTTTTTTTCCAAGAGAGAGTCTCGCTCTGTCACCCAGGCTGGAGGGCAGTGGTGCAATCTCGTCTTACTGCAACCTCTGCCTCCTGGGTTCAAGCAGTTCTGCCTCAGCCTCCCGAGTAGCTGGGATTAAAGGCACCCGCCACTAAACTTGGCTAATTTTTGTATTTTCAGTACAGACGGGGTTTCACCACGTTGGCCAGGCTGGTCTCTAATTCCAGACCTCGTGATCAGGAATTAGAGGCCCGCCTTGGCCTCCCAAAGTGCTGGGATTACAGGAGTGAGCCACCGCGCCTGGCCTAAATATTTTTTATATTTAATTAAACTCCGCTGCCTGAAGGATGAGAAAAGATGGGGCTCCATGGCTGCATTCTCAAGCCTACTCAGGAGGATTTGCCCTGATACATTACAGGGAGAGAAAGGGCACTCACATTTCTTTGTCCACCCCTGTGCTTGGGCATTCACTTGAGTCATTCATTTAATCCTCCCAAGAGTCTTACAGGGGACATATTTATCTCCTTTGACAGGTAAGAAAACGACAATGCAGAGAGGCTAAGTAACAACCATTCTGGAGGCAGAAAGGACAAGGGCTCTGCAGCAGGCTGGCCTGGGCTTGACTGCTGGCTCCATCTCCATACCTGGGAGAGACCCTCAGTGTCACTGAGTTCGTTTTTTAATCCACTAATGGGAATATCTGCCACCCAGTGGTGAATAATTGAGCCAAAAGCTTTATTTTTTATTGAGTCTTTGGGATAAAGTTACATTTCCTTGAATTATCTTGAGCTTAGCAGAGGTACTGATGAGTCAGGGAATTGTCCCTGGAAATACTGCTCCCTCTTGTAGGGGAGGATCTGGGTTTTATTTTGAAGAAAAGAGAATTCCATGAACCAGCAGCATGAACCGAGAGACCTCTATGACAGTGGGCAGGGCTTCAAAGGGATCAGATAGTCTTTAACTTTCTGGAAAGACGAAGCAGCATCCCCAGGCTTTGTGGGGTAAGGGGTGAGTGAGCATCTGCCTGTCCCTTACAGACAGAAAGTGGCTCCCAGTGTGAATGGGATGGGGCTTGGGGAGGGCTGCTCAGTGGGGAACTCAGAATGGGGGTGGGATTCACCTTGGCTCTTCCTCAGAGACTCCCAACTAATTCTGGCTTCTAGTGGGGGCCCCAGATTCGAATCTTGGGTATCTTTCCCACAATGACCCTCAAAGTTTGCTGCCTGGAGCGTGGTCAAAGCCTCCCTTCCCCACATATGTGCCTCACCGCATGCACATTGCAGGTCTGGCTTTGGGTCAGTACTTGGACAGAGGACAGCGCACAGTGGGGCTGCAGGATGAGGTTCCACTTTGGCTCGTCAGTTGCAGTCTCTCCAGTCACTCCACTGTTACAGGTCTGAGGATGGATGTCCTGGGAGGCCTGGAGCATCCTCAGAATCCTGACCCTATAGGTCTGTGTGGGACCAAAGTCTGTGCACCTGACAACCACCCCTGCGGAGTTGGAAGCATGTGGTCCCCAGAATCTGCTATGAGGAAAACTAGGACTTGGAAGAAGACAACTTTGAGCAGGGGTGGAGGGTGGAGCTTGAGTCACTCTGACCAATAACTCAGACAATAACTGACCAATAACTCAGACAAATCATGGAGGGTAAATAAGACCCAGATCCTGCCTTTGGGGGGAACAATTCCTTATTCCTCAGCACCTCTAGCATTCTTGCCCAGAAAGATTTTCTGGGAGAGTCCCTCCAGGGATGTTCGTCTCCCTTGGACAAACCACACACCTTTACAGCAGCCTGTGAGTCCCGGCAGGACCACCCTGTACCCCTGCTGCTCCTCTGACCTCGGTGCCCCAAACCCTACTCAGCTCCAACCACATAGTTTCTTGCTGGCCCCTGCCATGCTCAGCCCCCTCCCTCCCTGGGGCCTTGCCATTTGCTCTTCTCATAGCTGTCCCTGCGGCTCATACTTCACCCTCAGGGCCTTACTCCCCGATCACCCTCTCAGTGAGGTGCTCCCTGACCACCCTACTGAAAACAGACCCTACCCCAACACACCCTATGCTTTACTTTTCCCTACGGCATTGTATCTAACATACCATATGTTGTACATTTTAATGTTTTATTCTCTGTTTCTATGAGATAGAGCTGAAGCTCCCCAGAGAAGGGCTGTTTATCCCCAGTGTTTAGGACAGTGGCTGGCACGTAGTGGAAGCTCCAGAGATATTTATGGAATGAGTGAATGGAAGATGGAACGGGAGGAGGGGTTTTAGGTCAAGACAGCTAAAGGCTGGGTCATAAAGCTCCACTTCAGGTGGCACTCAGGTGCAGGGCTAGGTCTCTGGGGATACTAGGATACACATGAGTGCTTTGAAAGGCACGGGTGCAGGGTTTGGGGAGGTGCCCCTCCTCCACTCTGGCGCTCTCATGGCCTCCACAGTTTGTGTACCAAGAACAGGTGGGCTCTAACGCTCCCTTCTGGAGAGTGATGTTTTTCTCTTGGTCTGTCTTCCTGCTGCCGGCCTGGCCAGGGTGAAGCCCAAGCGAGGCTCCACCTGAGGTCAGGACATGCTGCCTTGAGCACAATGTGCCATTGGGTGTCAAGGGTGGGGTCCATCCTGTAACCCTCTGTGCTTCCGTTTCATCCCCAATAAGGATTGTAACCAACAGCTGGACCCAAGTCATGGAATTCCACTGGGCATGGAATTCGGACTGTGGTGCTGCTGGGATACACCAAGCACAGAATCTGCCACCCATCCAGCAAATTCACCATTACTTTCACCACAACCACCGTTTGTGCTCCCCACACACCCCCCACTACCACGGAGGCCAGGCCTCCTCTGCCACGGGAGCATGGTTTCCAAGTCTGAAATGTCACTTCCCCTCTGCAAATCTCCCTAAATTCTCCTTGCCCTTAAAATTCCACTTTCTCTTTGCAGAAGACAGCTCTGAGTGTGTGTGTGCTGGTGTGGGGACGCTCGGATGAGATGAGGGCCCCTTCATGCATTGTCTTCCTCTCCCGTTACCCTTGTCTCACAGTATATGATGAACCCCTTGCCGAGGACCTGAGGCTGAGCTCAGATTTGCATCTGGCCCAGTGCTAGGTATAGCGTAGATGCTGCATAGATGGCTCTTAGTGAACAAATGAATGAGCAAGTGGACCAATAACTGAATGAACAAGTTAGCACCACCTGTCTGGTGCCACTTCTGGTTGGCTTCCCTGATATATATATATATATATATATATATATATATATATATATATATATGAAAAGCAAGAAGTATATCATCATAGGTAAGAGCTGACAGATTGCCTGCCATCAGTACAGTGGCCTTGAGGCAGGGGAAGGAGCACCTCAGAGAAAGTCAGACAGGTCTTGGCTTTAATCCACCTCCATCTCTGGAAAGCTTCTTCCTCACCTATAAAGTGGGCATGCCAGTACCCATTTCCTGGATCGCCACTGGACCCAGGTGTGTGACGATGGAAGTCTCATGCTCTGCAGAACCCTGAAGGAATGCTGGGGGCCAGTCCTGCAGGCGGTTGGCCCTTCCTGGGTCTAGGGCCAGGTCTTTGTCCATTTCTTCTGCTGCTACAGGTTTGCCAGGAGCTACAGGGCAAGCAGGGATGCCTGGACAAGCTGGCCCAGTTGGGCCCAAAGGGGACAATGGCTCTGTTGGAGAACCTGGACCAAAGGGAGACATTGGGCCAAGTGGTGAGCAACTGGGCGTTGACTTCAGGTGTTTCCAGGTGGTGTGTGGCTGCGAGGATGTGCCAGTGGGCACGCACAGTGCCCATTCCAGGAATAAGGAAGAATGTTGTCTGAAGGTGGCACTGGGTCATTTCAAGACAGATGGGGGCTGCTGTTGGGAGGGCAACAACACAGCTCTCTGACCTCTGTTATTAGCCTCACCTTACTATATGCTCCTCCTGCCAAGAGGGTTCAATGTTACTGACTGGGCTGGTGCTTTTCTTTAGGACCTCCAGGACCTCCCGGTGTGCCTGGTCCAGCTGGAAGAGAAGGTCCTTTGGGGAAGCAAGGGAACATAGGACCTCAGGGCAAGCCAGGCCCGAAAGGAGAAGCTGGGCCCAAAGGTAGGTGGCTGGTCTGTGGCTGGTCTGAGAGTGGAAGGGAAGAAGGATAAGGGTCCGAGATGTGACCTGAGGAGTGCTCAGAGTGCCAGGGAGAGCCCAGACCCTCAGTGATGCAAAGGCCTTGCCACGCACTCTCCCAATCCCCACAATAGCAATAGTTTCCTCTCACTCTCCACAGAGGGCCTCAGAAAGCAAGGATAGTCTCCCCACTTTCTCTGACCCTAAAGTTTTGGGTAAAAAGCTCTGTTGCTAAGAAAACCACACCCACTGAATGCACTCTCAGCTGTGTTTGTTCCTGTGTGTTCCTTCCTCAGGAGAAGTAGGTGCCCCAGGCATGCAGGGCTCAGCCGGGGCAAGAGGCCCCGCAGGCCCTAAGGGAGAGCGAGGTGCCCCTGGTGAGCGTGGAGCCCCTGGAAACACAGGGGCAGCAGGTGAGCAGTGGAAAGAGCTGGGGCTGGGCTGGGTCCAGTTCTCCTGTGCCCACTGTGCCCACTTGGAGCTGTCAATGCCTACGCCCCCACACCCACAAAGGCAGAGCTGGCATTGCTGGACCACAGGGAGAATCTATCTCCAAGGAGGGTGCACGAGGGGGCTCTGGGGACGGTTTCTATCTAGGGAGAGTGCGGTGCTAAGCAACAGAGAAGTCTGTATACAGGGAAGGTTAGTTGTTGGGTGGCGAGGCAATTTTACACGGCAGGGTTGATTGCTGGATGACAGGGACAGTCAGTGTACAGAGAGCTGCATAGCTGGGTACTGGGGACTGTCTGTTTCTGGGCAATAAGGATAGTTAATTCATGTATGGGAAGGTAAAAATGCTAAAAAAAATGGGTACATGGCTCACCCAGTTCTTCTTTCACCCCAGGGTCTACTGGAGCCATGGGTCCCCAGGGAAGTCCAGGTGCCAGGGGACCCCCAGGATTGAAGGGGGACAAAGGTGTTCCTGGAGACAAAGGAACAAAGGGAGAAAGTGGACTTCCAGGTAAGGTAGCAGCTCCTGGCTTGGGGAAGCCCCACCAGGGCATGGGTGGGCAGAGAGGAAGCCCTCCTCAGCTCAGGGCAGCCCCTCCTCTGGGATGTGTGGTGGGTGGAACTCAGGAAAGGCAGACAGGCTGGAAGGCAGGAGCACTGGGCTCTGGTCTTAGCCACTTCGTACTCATGGGAAAGCAACCCGGGCACCTTCTCCATCTGACCCTTGGGAGAACCACAAATGCCTTCCCAAGTCACAGGCATTAAAAACCCAGTGAATGGGAAACATGTGAGTGTGTATTCCTGCCCTCGACTCCCCACCCAATGGAGATATCATTATATTCCAAGACTTTAAAGTCACAATGTCATCTGGTTCAGTGTCAGTGAAGTACAGGGACCAATTTATCCATAGCAGAACCATAAGACATCCTTGCAGAGCAGAGGCCAGCTGTGTCAGCGATGTGGGCTTGCTGTGCATCAGCCCCACAATATGTGCTTGCAACTAGACATTCTTCCCTTGGGGCCCAGACTCTGAGTTCTTCCTTCGTTGTCTGGACAAGTCTTTACTCGGCTATTTTCTCCCCTGCAGATGTCACTTCTCTGAGGCAGCAGGTTGGGGCCTTACAGGGACAGGTACAGCACCTCCAGGCTGCTTTCTCTCAGTACAAGAAAGGTGAGTTTGGATCTGAACCTGGGCCCAGCACTGGCATTGGGCCCCAGACTAGATCTCTTTGTTGATTTGGCCTTGAGCAGGGCTAGACCTTTGGCTGGTCCTGAGGGAGAGCCTGCCCCGGATCTAGGCTGGGAATGAGCTGGGCCCTGTGTAGGGCTGGACCTGGGCTGTGGCAGAAAGTAGGGCTCAGGCTGGGATGGGGCTAGAGCAGGGCAGCCACCTGGCTCCCAGAGCTGGAAGTAGATCCAAGGGGGCAAAGGAGGAGGATGTGGCCCCTATCACCAGCTCACCAGGCTGGCAATAGCATAGTCAAGGCCATCAAGCTCCTGAGCCACCCTCCGACCTCAATGCCACCTGTGCTCTGAGATGAACTGTTGTCCTGAGTCCAGCACGATTCAGTGGAGTCCCTTTCCTGCCTCCCTGTGCTGGTTCCTCTGATAAACAAGGAGTTGCCCAACACGGGCTGCGTTTCTTACCTCTGGGGGCCAGGGATGGGAATGCCCGGTGATACTGCTGCACATCCCAAGGCAGCAGAGAATCCAATCCAGGTGCTGTTCTAGGAGCTAGGGCTGGGGTTCTGCTCTGAGGGTACAAGGCAGGTGGAGACCTGACCTTGGTATGTAGCCATCAGATATCTCACTTTAGACATGCTTCTGGTTCAAACAAGGCAGGCTGCCTCTGGGCTCCAGCCATTGCTGGGCTCTCCTTGCAGCTCTGGAGGTGTTTTAGCCTCCAGAGTTTGCCCTAACCCTGGAATCCTGAAGAGTCAGAGGCCTCCAGGGCACACACCTGAATGCCTGGTGCCTCTTACAATCTCCACAACAGTGCCCAACTGCCCCTACTCTCCTCTGCCCTTCCTGACATCAGCTTTGAGTTCAGGCAAATCTCATTGAGCCAAAATAAAAAATAAAGTTTTCTGAAGGAGTGGAGCACAAAGGGGCTGATTAAGAGAAACACAGGGTTGGCTTCTAAGTGCTCGAGCTCCGAGATGAGAGTTTCAAGCATTTGGCATATCTCCCTGGCACTCACTCAGAGGCATAGTGACAGAAACACACAGAGGAACATGGGCATATGTGCCACCACATGTGTGTGCACTTAAACACCATCACTCACTCCACCTCCATCTACATACATGAGCTCACATGTTGTCTCTACAGCACACACATCCAGATGAACCGTACATACTCCCATGTACCTTTGGATAGATGCACATATATTCAAAGGCATGCCCATATATGCACATGGCACATAAACGTAGTAATGGCACATGAACTCTTACGCTGGCTTTGTTCAGGGCTGCTCTGGGTGCCACCCTGAGCCCATGGAGAATCTTAGGGACGATGGGTCAGGGTGCAGCCTGCATTCTGAGCAGCCCAACAAGGCCAGGGGCACAGCCTTCTCTGGAGCTTCCACTGACTTTGCATAAGATTTCCACGCATGGGCCCAGGAGCCACAAGGACAGACTAAAAAGAGACATGTCACACAGGCAATGCTTTTGTGAACTGAGTCCTCATTTTAGAGATGAGGAAATGGAAACCCTGAAAAGGAACATGACTTTCCCTTTCCCACGCAACAGCCATTGCCAGGGTGGATCAGAATGCCCGGTCTTTCCGTTCCCACCTAGGACTGTCTCCAGCACTAACACCATCCCCCTGCGTCTTGCTCACACATGACCCTTTCAGATGCCCTCCTCTACTCCCTCAGCACCTCCCAGGCTGGCTGACTGGCTGGGGCATCACCCATGTGCATACTAAGAGGCCGACATGAGGCTAGACCCAGAGCGGAGATTAGCATCTGGCAGCTTTCAGATGTCCTCTCCTCTACCTGCTCTCCCCTTTCCTCACCCCATCGCACAGCACAGACCCTCTCCGACAACCCCACATTCCCTACTGTTGTACGGGGTGACAGAGGGCTCGCTGCAGGGTGTTTTCTGTACTCTCAGAAACTGGCCTGGTCTACACTGTCATCAACTTGGGAAAAATTGCTCAATCCTACATAGTAATTGAGAAATCGATTCTGGCATACAGCATGTGCCAAAATACAAAGAGAATGTCTGAGCTTTGGTGTCGAACTGAGTGAGGTTGAATCCCTAACTGCACATTTGCTGCTTGTGTGACTTTGTGCCTCTTAGCTTCTCTAAACTCCAGTGCTCTCACCTGTAAGTGGGGAAGCATGGTGTCACCTCGCAGGGTACGTCATGGGGTGGCGGCTGTTCTGGAATAGTGTCTCTCTTGCATTCTTTCCGGCGTCCTGATGTGGTGCCTGTTTGGGAGGTCTGAGAGGTTCAGGTAGGTGCGCAGAGGTCTCAGAGCCCCTGAGCTCTGGCCAGGTGATGCCACAATCCCAACCTGACTCTTTTCTTCTCTTAGTTGAGCTCTTCCCCAATGGCCAAAGTGTCGGGGAGAAGATCTTCAAGACAGCAGGTGTTGTGAAGTCATTTGCGGAGGCAAAGCTGGCATGCACACAGTTTGGTGGGCAGCTGGCCTCTCCACGCTCTGCTGCTGAGAATGCCGCCTTGCAACAGCTGGTGATAGCTCAGAACGAGGCTGCTTTCCTGAGCATGACTGACTCCAAGACCGAGGGAGAGTTCACCTACCCCACAGGGGAGCCCCTGGTCTATTCCAACTGGGCCCCAGGGGAGCCCAACAACGACGGCGGGTCAGAGGATTGTGTGGAGATCTTCACCAATGGCAAGTGGAATGACAGGGCTTGCGGAGAAAAGCGTCTTGTGGTCTGCGAGTTCTGAGCCAACCAGAGTGGGTGGGGCAATGCTTGGCTCAGGATCTTGGCCAGCAAGTCAGGGCCTAGCCCCTGGGCTCCAATATCCTAATAAAAAGGTGGCCATCTGTGCTGGGAAGGACTTCTCTACAGAATGTGGCCAAAAGGTTTGGCTGCTGCAGGGTACCGCAGAGTGAAATGTGAGGCTGCCGTCACACTGGAAGTCCTTTCAGGGGAAGAAGCGGCCAATCTGCTTTCCCTATAAGGGACAAAAGCAGATCTCCAATGTCCTTCCTGTCCCCAAACCCGATGACTCATTTTCAGCCCCTTTTCTCAAACCATCGGCTGCATTTGACCCTGCGGATCTCTCCCTCCTCTTTCAAGGACTTCCTCCTCCCAGCTCCATGGATACCCCTCTTGCCTGCTCTGACTTTTTTTTTTTTTTTTTTTTTTTTGAGACTGGGTCTCACTCTGTCACCGAGATTGGAGTGCAGTGGTGCAATCTGGGCTCACCACAACCTCTGCCTCCAAAGTAGCTGAGACCACAGGCATGCCACCACGCTGGCTAATTTTTTGTGTTTTTGGTAGAGATGATGTTTTGCGTGTTGCTCAGGCTGAACTTGACCTCCTGGGCTCAAGTAATCTACCTACCTTGGCCTCCCAAAATGCTGGGATTACAGGCGAAGGCCACTGTGCCCAGCCCCTTATTATTCCTTTTAGCTTATCCCTCTTTCTCTTCTTGACCACTTAACGTGCAGTGCCAAAGTCTTAACTCTCAGTTCTCTTCTCTCTTTGCACTCACTCCAGAGATGAGCTCATCCTGTCTACTGCTTCCAATTCCTTCTGTAGGCTGGTGGCTCCCCCAGGTATATCCCTATTCAGCACCTCTTTCTGAACCCCAGATTCCTCTAGCCAATTCAGGCTGAAGCCCAGGGATAAAAGGAGGCTCCCAGCCTCCATGGCTGCCTCTTATTTCAAGGTCTGAGCCCAGGAAGCTGTACATCACGGCAGGGTAACCTGGCAGAGAATGTCTGCCTCCCCAGCCAGGCCACATGGCCCTGCACTCAGTAAGCCTCACCCCTGCATCGCCCAGAATCTTTCTCCATCCTTGATAAACATGACTGCCTCTTGATTCCTGGGAGGAATACCAGCTTCACAATCCTAAAGCCATCTGAAATCTTAGGGAACTCTGGAACAAAGCGTCTCTGGCCAAGCTCCAATTCACCTCCAATCCTCTTGCCTGGTGATTCCAGGAATGTTCTTTCACCACTCTACCTTAGAGATAATCTAGTTAAATCCTCCTCCTCATTTTCCAAATATGAAAACCAAGGCACAGAGAGGGATGAAACTGTGCAGGAACAAAAGCGGGTGTCAGTGTTACAGCAGAGTCATGAGCAAGATCATTCTGACCCTAAAGCTTATATATTTAGCCCGTAAATATATAGGCCAAAGATCATGCATATTTAGTTGATTTGACATATTGTTGCACATGATGATTTAAATGACACCTGTGTTCAAAAGACGGCAATGGCACCTGGATGAATCACAGCCCCACAAAAGGGGCAAACAAATAACCTCTCTCCCGATAGAAAACCAGCCACTCTCTCCTTGGTTCACACAAACCAGGGGGACTTATCTTTCTGGATGGGACCCCCCCAAGCCCCACCCACTTCCCAGCACTCCAAGTACATCTCATATATTGGACAGCATGTCTATAAAACAAAAGCCATGCATCCAGACAGCATGCAGCCCAGGTTCTCTGCTAAGATCTTTCTCCAGTACTGAAAAAAGGCAATCCCCAATTTCTGGCAGCTTCTGAAATACAAATTAGTTACACAATAATGAACAAACTACTCAGAAACCGCACCTAAACACATTCATCGAGGGCACGCGGAACAGCTTTTTTATTACAAGTAAGAGAAAACACTTGAATCTAGCATAAGCCAAGAGAAGTATTTTTTCTATGAATAGAGTGTTCCAAATGGCCTCAAAAAGGATTAGGGGGGCTCAGGTAACGGGATGATCTCTCCCTGGCTTCCGCTTCTCTCTGTGCGTCTCTGCCTCTTTCCCTCCTTTGCACACCAGCTTCCTCTGCTTCCTGGTCTCTTGACTACCTAAGCATTGAGAATCATGCGTTCTGGAAACTGTTGCACAGAAATCAGAAACTCTCCAATGGGATCAGTTTGAAACTCCTGTGGACATGAGTCTATCTGTCTGAGATGCCCACCTCTGGTCCAATCAAGTAAACTTGGAGAGTGGGACCACACGGTACAATATGGCCACTGGGACAGATGCAAGATCATGACGGTCTGGGAAGACCCCCTGAAAGTGACCACTGCCCACCCCAATGCTTGGCCAAATCTACTTCTTGGTAAGGGAAAGAACAGAGTAGTTGACGTGTATGGAGGGGAAAAAAAATCTCCTATGATGTTGAAAGCCTGGAATGCGGATACTTCAGACTCCAAAAAGAAGCTTCAGATCCATTGGCGCCATGGGCCACAGGGTCTGGTTTGCTGTCTAGCACAGAGAACAAGCAGGGAGGGCTGTCTGAGATCTGCAGGCCCAGGCTCATTAGTGCAGGACTGAAGCAGTTGGTTCAGAAACTCAGGTTCTAACCCTTTCCTGAGCACAGAGGGCTCCCCTGCACTGACGCACGTGGGCCAAGGTCAACACAGATCTCACTGTCTGCCCCGCCTCAACTGTAGTAGCCAGGGTCCTTTCTTTCGTAGCCTGTGTGTCAGGTGACTTACGCTCTCAGGTGACATTGTGACTCTCACCATGGACACCATGAGAGCAGGCTGGGACCCATCCATGTCTGAAGTGGGGACTTTCACAGCAGTTTCGTAGAGAAACCCCTGTTCAGTTGAAAAGTACATTCTCAAGTCTCCTCCTGGTTTTCAACCTTCTGTCACCAACCCACCCCACATCCCATAATGAACAGCCGATGCAGGGCCTTCTGATGTTTGCTTTTCTAGGATCCTGTCTATGTTCTGAATCCCCTTGACACACATCACTGAAACTTGAGTTGTGTAAGTTCAGGGCATTCTCAGCCACTCCTCCTTAAAATTCAAGTTGAATGATGCCCTTGACCTTTTCAAGTTACCTACCCAGAGCAAAGAAACTAGTTCTCTATTAGAGAAATGCAGTCTTAATTTGTATGTCAAATATTATCCAGGCATTGGATACAAAGATAGACATGGCTAGTCATGCCCTCATGATCCTGCAGCCCTGCCCTTCCCTAACGTAACAGATAAGTAAACGGCAGGATTGTTCTGGCAATGGACAACAGCAGCACTCAACAAGTGGATTCAGAATGAATGAATGGATGATAAGAGTTTTAACCCTGAGAATAGAGGAGAGACTTCTGTGCAATTACAAAGCCACTCAGAGACCAAGGCAGTCTTCATTACTGTCCACTCTAATTGCCTGTGATTCTGAGACCTCTTTATGGCTAATAGCAGGCCTGGCAACTTACGGTAGTTATATGTTTTGTTTTTTTTTTTTTTCTTTTTTTTTTTTGAGACAGAGTTTCCCTCTTGTTGCCTAGGCTGGAGTGCAATGGCACCATCTCGGCTCACCGCAACCTCTGCCTCCTGGGTTCAAGTGATTCTCCTGCCTCAGCCAACCAAGTAGTTGGAATTACAGGCATGTGCCACCCCGCCTGGCTAATTTTGTATTTTTAGTAGAGACGGGGTTTCTCCATGTTGGTCAGGCTGATCTCAAACTCCCAACCTCAGGTGATCCACCCACCTTGACCTCCCAAAGTGTTAGGATTACAGGCATGAGCCACCACACCTGGCCCAGTTTTACTGTTTCTTGCCAATCTTTCACTGAGAGGACTTTTGAAGGCAGGCAAGAACCTGCGATGTGGGTCACTCCTGGGGAGAAGCAGAAGAGTGGGTGTACATTTCTGAAATGCCCTCTCGTCTGCTGCCATGTCTTCTGTGATTGCAGACGGATTGGCAGATATAAAGTTGTACAAGGCTGGGCACAATGGCTCACATCTATAATCCCAGCACTTCAGGAGGCTAAGGCGGGCAGATCACTTTGAAGTCAGGAGTTCAAGACCAGCCTGAACAACAAGGGTGAAACTCTGTCTCTACTAAAAATACAAAAATTAGCCGGGTGTGGTGGTACGTGCCTGTAATCCCAGCTACTTGAGAAGCTGAGACAGGAGAATCACTTGAACCCAGGAGGTGGAGGTTGCAGTGGGCAGAGATTGCGCCACTGCATTCCAGCCTGAGTGACAGAGTGAGACTCTGTCTCAAAAATAATAATGATAAATTTGTAGTGCAGTCAGGCATTCTGGAACCTGAGCAAGTGCATGGAAAACAACTGCCCTTGCGGGTTGCCTGGGTCTAGGCAATGGACTTGGACCCTGAGTGATGTTTGGAAGTTGTTACTGCAATGCCACCCTTCCTGGGGTCAGGACAGGGCTGAAAGGTCAGATGACAACTTCAGGCCAAGCAAATGCATTCTGTGAACAGAGGGAAGGATCAGGGCAGGAAGGGGATGTACCCTTCCTGGATACATTTTGAATATTAACATGTTTGCCCTCTATTTACTTGCGTGGCTGTAGGCAATCTCAGACTACTTGGCTGAAACACCTCTGAGCCACAGGGAGGGACTGAGCAGAATGGTCCTTATGTAAGTCCTGTTTGTAGGGCTGAATAAAGTGTTTTTAAGATGTCTCTAGGCCCTTTGATATGAGGAAATTGCACAGTGGCCTCATTGCCAGCCTTTCTACATATTTATTTTATAATTCCCTTAGTACCTCATTTGAGGTGTAAGTGCCTGAGGCCAAGCCAGTGCTGAAAGGTCAGATGACAACTTCAGGCCGAGCAAATGCATTCTGTGACCACAGGAAAGGATCAGGGCAGGAAGGGTATGCTCAGCCTCTAACTAGAGAGATGGCCTGAGAGAAGAGAGAGAGGATGAGAGGGATGGGGGTTCCTCAGAGAACCTGGACACTTAGTGCACCCCTATAAAACGTTCACGGGAAAGAAAAGAGGGAGTGGAGGAAACTGAGGATTTCATGAAGTGATTCTAAGGTGCTCGTGAAAGAATGAATCTCAAGGGTTAGGAAAATTGCTTAAAATAAGATAATTAGAATGGACTGGACCCATCTTATGTTAGAGGGTTTTATAAAACTAGCATAATTGAAGTTGTATATTATTGACACAGAAATAGACAGAATAATGAAAAAGAACAGAAAGCTTAAAAATGGGCTCAAGTGTGTATATATGTATACATGTATATATCCTATATGCATGATAAAAAGAGAATGCTAAAATTATAAGAAAACAATTAATTACCAATGAATAATTCTGAGTTAAATAAACATTTAGAGGAAGTGTAAAATCAGATTTTTTATTACATATACAGATTAAAATTAGAAGAAAATATAAGTAATAATTTATGTAGTCTTGGAAGGAAAAAGGGCTATCGAAGAATGCTATCAGGAAAACCCAAAGTGATAATATTGATACATCTGACTACATAAGAAATACATAAAACTTCTCTACTGAAAAGTAAAACACAATATAAAAGAAAAGTGGTTATGTATTTGCAATGTGCATAACAGACTATCAATAAGAAAATGATGAATATCTAAACAGGAAAATGGCATAAGAATGAGAAGAGGAAATTCATAAAGAGAGAAATACTAATGGCCAATAGAACTGATACATGAAAACTGCATAATCTTAGTAGTAACTTTTAAACCTCTAATGAAACAGTAATACGTATCCCAAAATCTATGAGGGAGAGTTATACTCAGAGGAAATATGTAACTTTCCTTTCATTATTAAACATTTAAAAACAAAAAAGACATGGACTGAAAGTAGTTAACTAAGTGTTCATCTTTTTAAAACAAAATTTTTTAACAACAAAAAATAAAGGAAGGACAAAACAAATATAGAAGAAAAATTAATGAACTATAAAACAAATAACAGTAGTAGAAATGAGTTAGGCATGGTGGCTCACACCTGTAATCTCAGCACTTTGGGAGGCTGAGGCGGGGGGGATCGCTTGAAGCCAGGAGTTCAAGACCAGCCTGGACAACATAGGGAGATCCTGTCTCCACAAAACAAATAAAAATAAAAATTATCCAGATGTGGTGGTGTGCACGTGTAGTCCCAGATACTAGGGAGGCTGAGGCAGGAGGGTCACTTGAGCCCAGGAAGTCGAGGCTGCAGTGAGCCATGATTGTGCCACTGCACTTCAGCCTGAAAGACAGAGCAAGACCCTGTGTCAAAACAACAACAACAACAACAAAACAGTAATAGAGATGATAAATGATCTTAGAAACGGACTTTTTAAGAGTTGATTAGACAAATACGTGTTAATAAATCTGTGTAAGTAGAAAAAAAAACAACATACGTAGCAGTAGTGATAAGAAAGGAGCACAGACATGAAATAGACAAAAAGAATTTTTAGATAACATATTCTCCTCTTTTAGGCATTGATCAGGATTGAAAGCAGCAAGAACTCAGGGAATTCAGCATCCCTCCCCATCCTTCCCTCGCTTTTGCTCCGTGGCCTGGGGGTCAGATTCTACACTCCTTGAGCTGAAGCTCCCAGTGGTTTATGGCTCCCTGGCTAAGGAGAAGGAAAGTGGCACTGCTTTTTATCTGATGTGGAATTTAGCTCATAACCTTGATGAATTATGCAAGCATGACCATATAACAGTGAGTGTGATGTTAAACCATCTCTTGTCACCTTCTTCTCCATCTCAGCCATAGCTGGGAGCTTCCACCTCTGGACTCTCCAGATCTTTTTCACATGGTAAATCCAAAATGTTTAAGACCTTTTCTGATTCCTGCTCTTGGAGTGCTTGGGAACCAGTGTAGGGGAGATGACCACCCGGGAACTGCTTGCAGACAGCACAGGAAAGGGTCAGCACAGCTGGTCAAGGTGAGCTCTCCAGAGGATGCTTTCTCACTGGGGAAAAGGGTCTCACACCCAATTCGGCATATGGCTTCTGGTAGTACTTCTGTGACTGTCAAGGCTGTAGATTCTAATGGGAATAGGAAGCTGGACACATCAGGAGCACCGGGCAGGGCTGCAGGGCTGGACAATGAGTCCTTATCCCCACACCTTCTCAGATCCCTTGGTAATGACTGCGACGTTAAATGGCTTTCAAGGTCTTTGCTAGGCTGTGTAGGAGACAGTTGATTAGTTGTGTCTGGCACAGATAAGGGAGAGGAGAGGGTCAGTATGTGTGCTAATGTTTGTCATCCTTGGCTTAAGAGGGCACTGCCCTGCAGGTCCAGAGGGAACCCAACAAGGGGTGCACCAAGCTTCATCATGCGCCCAGTGAAGGCACCTTTTGGGATTTCTGCAAGAATCCTATGCTTCCACCAGCTGGCTTCCCAGGAAGCCCAAGAACAAGAAACAAGGGCAGTGTTGGAGCACAGGTTGACAGCTGGTGGAACAACAGTGTGATCTCAATTTGAGACCCCTAGGAGAGCCCCACCATCCCTCTGTGCACTGGAACCTCTGCTGGTGGCCTAATGGGTCCCAGACAGAGTCCCCGAAGTGTCCTGAGTTACAGGTTCCCAGCCTGAACCCTTTGTACTTTTGAAAGGACGTGGGGTCATCACACGAAAATCATAAGCAGATACTTAGTAGTATTCTCCAAAAGAAACTGATTCAGAGAAAAGTCCAGATTCTTTCCCTGCTGATGCTAAAAGAAAAGTGACTGCATTTCAGAGAGACACCCAGAAAGTCTGCAGAGGGAACCCAGAGAGGAGCTCACAAATCCAGCCCCAACAGGGCTCGGGCAAGAACAGCAGCAAAGTCCTGTCTTGAGGGGATTCTGAAATTGCCTCGGACACAGAGACCTGTGGAGGGGAAGACAAGGAGAGGTGTGGGGGTGACCTGTGGGTTCCGCCCTAAAGAACTCACATTCTAGGCTTGGAAATAAGATGCCTAGACAAGGAGCAGAGAATCCCGCCAGTCCCAGGGGCTTGCTGGGCATTGAGGGCTGTCGGGATCCAGCATGCTGAAGACTGTGGTCACGCAGTGGGAGGGTGCATCTGGACCTGGCCCTGCAGGATGGGAGCACGGCCCAAGTGAGCAAAGCAATCAGGAGAGGAGGAAAATCTGAAGTTGCAGAGCAGGTGATCACGGGATCCCACCACTCACCCAGCTGGGCTTGAGTCTCTATGGGTTTGCTGGCCTTGTCTTGGAGGCAACCAGCAGAGGGCAGCATGAGGCCACAGCACTGGCTGCACATGGCCACTGCTGCCTGGGCCAGGGATACTCGATTATCAGAGAAAGGAGGCTGTACCTATAACCATACTCCAAAATGAGTTTTGCTGTTTCTCTCTTGGATCCAGCTTAGAGCTAAGTTCCAGAGAAGGGATCTGGGTTACATATCTTGGTGGAGGACTCAGATTCATACGTTTATTATTCATTCATTATTCACTCAACAGTTATTGTTTGAGTGTGTATATGGTTTCCAGTTCTTTTCAAGGCACTGGGACTGCAGAGGTGAATGATATGGTCTTGTACTAATCACAACGGCAGGGACTAACGTTTGCATGACATTTATTGCAGGCCACTGCTGCCCTAATTGCTTTGCTTATATCAGTTCATTTGTTTGTTCAAGAACTCTTGGAGGTGGACACTGTCATGATTCCAATTTTGCCAAGAAGGGAACTAACACACAGATAGTGTATGTACTTGCCCAGGGTCACACAGGTGCAAACTGATAGAACCGGGATTTGAATCCAGGTAGTCTGATTCCAGAATCCTCACTTCTTTTTTTTGGAGACAGAGTGTCACTCCATTGCCCCGGCTGGATCACAGTGGCACAATCTCTGCTCACTGCAACCTCCACCTCTTGAACTCAAGTGATTCTCCTGTCTCAGCCTCCTGAGTAGGTGGGATTACAGGCGTGCGCCACCATGCCCAGCTTATTTTTTCTATTATTAGTAGAGGTGGGGTTTTGCCATGTTGCCAAGGCTGGTCTCAAACTCCTGAGCTCGGATGATATGCCCGCTTCAGCCTCCCAAAGTACTGGGGTTACAGGCGTGAGCCACTGACCACAGCTAGATTCCATATTCCTAATGACTTTGCAAAACTGACATAACTTGAGCAGATGGCCAAGATGATGTCAGATAACCATAATTGTTAGAAGAAAATACACTGAGGTGTAGTAATGGTGACTGGGGTTGGAGCACCCTTAGTTTCAGTGGTAGGGACTCGGGTAGTGGAAGGGGGAATGGTGACACACAATCCAATACCTGGCAGAGCAAGAGTATTGTATTAGAGCTCAACCTCTGTGGAACCCCTGGTGTCCTATAACACAGCTTAGGATCCTTTATGGAGGACCTTTTGTTCATGATCAAGTACCCCAACTCCTCACTCTGGGGTCAGTCTGAGCCAATGCTTTTTAGTGAGGAGTATGCAGAGATAGACCTGGAGACAGGCTTGAGGAGGTGGGGGCTGAGCCCCCAAAGGCAGGATGCCAGAAACCTCAAGCACTGGGCCTAGGAGAGCCCCACCATCCCTCTGTGCACTGGATTCTCTGCTGGTAGCCTAATAGGTCCCAGGCAGAGTCCCCAAAGTGTCCTGAGGTACTCATACACGTACCACAAAACACACAAACAGCCCCAAGCCCATGTGCACACAGTTCCTCACTCAGAGTCTCACGCATCCAGTGCCTCGCATGCTCTGACGCTCCTCAGAGCTGCCCCCACCCCAGATTCCCTCCCTAAAGTCACAGGAAGCAGTGAGACCTGGAGATAGTAGGGAAGGTTTGGGGCTGCAGTTGATTTTCACTAGTGGGGTGCTGGTGCATTGAGAGAGATTATTTGGGGTCTGACACTATACAGTTAAACAGCATCCCCTTCACCTGATGAGGGGCTTATAAGGAAACGCTGGCTTCCAGGCTCCAGGGCTGTCCTGTATGGTGAGTGGCAGGCAAAAAGCCACTGTGGTGGCTGTATTTCTTGGGGCAGTGGTTTTCAAACTGGCCAAACATCTGGATCACCTGAGGACCTCATGAAGACGACAGATTTCTGAGGTTTTCACTCACCGGATCCAGACTGAGGTCAAGAGTCTATGATTTTGTCAAGCGTTCCAGTCAATTCTGCTGGCCACTACTCAGAAGACATGAACAAAGTGGCACAGGCACAAGCCAGGGCAGGGCAGGCTGCGCTGTGGGTTGGCAGCGGCTAGCCTTGACCAAGGCATTTACTTGGTTAATAAATGGTTGCATGGACCCCACTTCTTTGAAACACGCACCTGTGTTTGCTGCACAAACCACTGGTTCATAGCTGGGGACACTGTTCACTCCCCACATAGTGGCCACCAGAGTTGTGAGCATGCTTTCCCGGATGGTCCACTGTCCTGATCTCCTCCACTCTTCCCAGCAGCCCATCAGCCACTCAGGATTACCAGGACTAGATTGTTTTACAAAATCCACTTTCCGACATCTCCAGCCCAGGCCCTCTGACAACATCCAATCCCTTTTCAGTTAATGGAAAAACCCTGAGCTTTGGCAGGCTCCAAAGCGCAGATCAGTTACATAATGACAAGCAAACAGCCTTCCAGGTTAGAGGCTCTGTTATGACACAGAGGGCAAGTCCAGGGACTGACTGTGACCCCTGGGACTGGTCCCCCTCTGACAGCCACAGAGAAGGGAGGATGGCTGGCACCAGCAGGCAGATTTGAGAGATGTGAACACTGGGCCCTTAGCTGATACTCCAAGTCCCCATCTTCTGGCTTGGACTTGGCTAAAGTGAAGCCATCAGAGCTATAAGACTCTGAAGAGGGTCTTGCAGGCACAAGGCCCTCCAATTCCAGGAGTCTGGGCCTCAAGTGTCACAAGCTGTGGTAGCTGTTTTCATTCTTGACACAGGAGGGAAACTGTGATTATACTTGCTGTGCCTCTGCTTCTGCCGACAGAATTCAAACCTGAAGATCCCATCTTGAGGCAAAGGTATATTTGCCATTCTAATTTACCCAGACTGGCTTCTGTAGAGTTCAGAAATAGCTGGTAAGTATTTAGTCCATAATTAGTTTGGACAGAGAGGCAACAAAAACTGAAAACAGGGCCAGGCACAGTGGCTCACGCCTGTAATCCCACTACTTTGAGAGGCCAAGGTGGGGGGATCTCTTGGTTTCAGGAGTTTGAGATGAGCCTGGACAACATGGTGAAACCTCATATCTACAAAATACTAAAATCTAGCTGGGCGTGGTGGTGAATGCCTGTAATCTCAGCTCCTCAGGAGGCTGAGGTGGGAGGATCACTTGAGCCCAAAATGTTGAGGTTACATGGGTGTTAAACAACGAGAACACATAGACACAGGGAGGGGAACATCACACACCGAGGCCTGTCGGGGGGTGGGGGGCTAGGGAGGGACAGCAGGGGGCACGGAGTTGGAGGACTGGGGAGGGATAACGTTAGGAAAAATACCTAATGTAGATGGTGGGGTGATGGATGCAGCAAGTCACCAAGACACGTGTATACCTGTGTAACAAACCTGCACGTTCTGCGCGTGTACCCCGGAACTTAAAGTAAATAAAAAAAAAAAAAGTCGAGGTTGCAGTGAGCTGTGATCATGCCACAGCACTTCAACCTGGGTGCCAGAGTAAGACCCTATCTTGAAACAAAACAAAACACACACAGAAAAATGACTGAAAACAGTTCTCAGATCCTGCAGCTTTGCTCATGAATTGGGTCCTACAGTCTGGACTTGTGTGTGACAATTGATTCATTAAACTTTAGAAGAAAGAAGTCTTTAGTGAACTATTTACAGATAGGGAAACTGAGGCCCAGGAAACCGACTTGCTACTTAGTACATTAGTCAGGGAGCTAACTTGAAACCCCTGTCTCCTGCTCCCCAAATCTGAACTTCCCACCCACCAAGCCATCTCTCTTTCAGCCCTAACATAGTGCACAAAGACCCAGGCCTTCTTCTCCCCTGGACATGGCCCAAAGCCACAGCCCAGGCTGCACAGAGTTCTGAACACCAGCTGCCCTTCCAGGAATGCTCTGAACATGGTCTTCAGGTTCTTACTCCATTCAAGAGGCAGCAAAGGAAGACTGCAGCTAGGACTGCAGCTAGAAGCCTGCCAGCTACATGGTCCAAAAACCAACATGGAAAATGAATGGCAGAGACATCTACTTCATTAGAACAAAGAGCAGGGCTCAAGAGGTTCCTCACAGTCATCCCTACTCCTGCAGTCTCAGGAGAATAAGCTGCCTGGGGCCCCTCAGGCCTGTCCTTGGAGTGTGTGGCTTCACTGGGTCCCCTGTGCAAGGGATGTCAATCATTGTCTATCCCTTAGTAAAGGGATAGACAGAGAAAGAGGGAGAGAGAAGGGAAGGAGAGAAACAGAGAAGGAAGGAAGGGAGGGAGGAAGGAAGAAAGGAAGGGAGAGAAAGAAGGAGGGAGGAAAGAAGGAAGGAAGAGAGAGAGGGGGGAAGGAAGGATGGGCAGGAGGGAGGGAGACTGTTTGGAGGGTCATCTTAAATCCAAAATTTTCCTCCTGTCCCAGGTCCTAGAAGACCTGGATGAACTGCAGTTTCTATCTTTGGACTTTCCTGACAATCCTGTACCTTTAAAAAATTGTTTTTCTTGGCATCTTTCTTGCAGAAAGAGAATCCTGTATCTTCAGATTAACTCCACCTTCTCCCCAACTAACTCACACCAGGCTCCCATTGCTTGCAGATAAGAACTGAGAAATGAATTCAGAGGGTCAGTCTGTCTCAATTCCAGACTGAAGGAAGAATAGTGTGGCAGAAGATACATTTAGAGAGAGGGGGTCAAGGAGAGAACAAAGCCCGACCCATCCAGAAGCACTGACCATGGTGATCTTCCTTATCGTCTTCAAATAGAAATAGAGTTTCTATTCCCAAATAGAAATAGGAGTCTTCATGCCCTGCCAGGTGAGCCGAGAGGAGAGAATCAGCAAAGAACCTCAAAGTACTGGGGGGCAGGGGAGGAGGCTTATGAGCTGGGAAGGAGGACAGGGCATCGGTGGCATGAAAAGGTCTTAGAGCAGGGACGTGAGGCTGTAGTGATTGAGAGAGATAGGAGGAAAAGAGCCCCGTAGAGAGAACTAAGAGAAGCAGTCTGAAAGGGTAATGGAAGAACTGGAGTTTGCCCTACAAGATTTTTGCACTTCCCTGACGGAGGGGCAATCATTGCAGGCTGGAAAACCACCCCTGGGAAGAACATAACTGCATACTCCACAGTTTCATGGCTGAAGATACTATCCTTAATGCACAGTGTGGAAAAGGGGACATTCATCTCAGCATTGACTGTGACAACCCTCCTTAGCATAAAACAGGAAGAAACCATACTACCATCACTGGCCAGCTTTCTCATTTTCGTCTTGGCTGTGAGAACACTCAGGTGTAACATTCCTGCTTGGTTATGGTCATTCTTTTGTTCTGGGTCACTGTATGTGTGTCTTTTCTCCCTCAAAAAAGTTTCTGGCCTTTCCTTTCTCTACTTGCCATAAACCATGGCTTCATATGTGCTTCCAAAGCCTAACCGGTTTCCTAGTCCCTCGGTAAGCAGTCTGGATTGCATCGGAAGCGCTTATTTTGCCCTACATCACAGAAATACTCCTCTCATTGACCCCAAGTGTGGCTCCTGTAGAAGGGTTTTTTGGAATTGAAAATTCGGTGATGCGGCTGTCTATGTAGGCTCAAGGCCAAGGACGCAGGTCCTACCACCCTCACCCTGCTGGTCCCACTGCCTCCCGCATGTCCCCACCCTGCTCAGATAGTCCCACAGACGCAGCACACCTGGGGAGGTGTGCTTGACATTCACTCCCTGGGATCCAACCCCTGTGTCTCTGTGTAATTTTTTGATGCACCCATTTGACAAATATTCATCAAACACTTACCAATCATAAGGCAATTTTCCTGGTAGTTCAGATACGAAGAGAAGTAAAGTAGAAAACTAAGATGAACTAAAGTTAAAGTGGGCCTTAGCCTATTGATGAAATATTTTCCCATCTCATTGGGTGAATGGCATTCAGGGGGCACTGGAATCCTTTCCCTTCTCTTAGTTTGCTGCATGGGCTCTACGTCATCTCAGATCCATTCACCCTGAGATAGCTGAAAAAGAGCCATGGTCACTGATGCAGTGGGCCTCGACGGCATCAGGAGCCTGCTCCAAAGGTGGACTGCATTTGCTGGCCAGCTGGGGCCCTATAATTTAACCCATAGGCTATGAAGCTCACCTTTGGGGTGATTTTCCTCTTGTCTGTACTGATGATGGGCCCACTGGCCTATAATGAGACGAGGATGTTACAGGGAAGGGAGGGGCTGCTGGGCAGGTTGGGGACTGGGGTAGGGGTTGGGGCTGAGACTCATGAGGTCTGCGGAGAAGGGCATACCCTGCATGACAATTTGCCTGCTTACACGCAGCTGACACACCTCAATATCGAGTCAGCCTCCTAAAATGATGTAAGAGGAAAGGCTGTCTTTGGCCTCAAGGTCATCCTAGTGACTAAAGGAAGACCACGGCCACATAGGCAGAATGAGAGGATTCCTAGGACTCTCATCTGTTGCCCTCGTGGGAGGTTGCCAGCTGTTACAGCCACGTAGTGAGAGGTTGTCTGGCACAGCTTGTGAACAACTAGAAATGATGCCTGTGTCCTAGAGAGGTCTGGGCTTGCCACAGAAGGAGTTTATGTATTCAGTAGCGGCAACTCTTGGAGAAAAGGATGGAGATCTCTCGGTGGCTGGGATCTGTGGCCTACTCTGACCCAGGTGTGGCCCCAGTGGGTCCTTCTAGTAGGCTTCAGTGTCTTCACCATGAAATAAAAGGGTCAGACGTGGCCCTTTCCACGGTGGACTCTGACCTAGCACTATGCTCCTAGTGGATAGAGTGCCCTTTGCCATGGGCTGAACCAGAACCCTTGTGCCCCACAGCCAGCCTCTTCTCCCGTCCTCACCCCACAATCAAATATATCCCCTTCGTTTTCCTCCCATCCACATGAAGGAAGGACTCAACACAGGGGAGAGGAAAACCAGCATTGAATTCTCTTCCAAAGCAGCAGAGAGTTCAACAGGGAGCCAAGGAGGGGGCCGAGGAGCACTCCTCTTCAGGCGGGAAACTCACAGACGGCCAGGAAGGAGGACGTGCAGGAGATGTCATTCCAGAGCCCATCCTTCAGGAGAATCACGCAGTCCTCCCCTGAGCCATGGTCATTTGGCTCATCCCTCTTCCAGTTGCTGTAGGTCAGCTTCCCACCTGTCACATACATGAACTGGCCTTCAGTTACCTCATCTGTGATGCCCAGGAAGGCAGTGTCTGTGGCCACATCCTGGATGGCCTTATTCTCCTCAGCATTCTTAGGGACAGCCACTGTGGCCTGGAGCCCAGCACACAGAGCCTTCACTCTGGCGAAAGGCATCCGCTCGCCATTGGTCACGAAGAGCTTCTTCCCAGACGCTTTCCCCAAGGAGAAGGCTTGCACTGAAATCACAAAGGGTGGGTGAGGCTGGCTGGGTTTGGAGCCCAGCCCAGGCCAGTAGGCAAGTAGTCCAAGTTCTCTGGGAAGTCAGACCTCTGAAAAATCCCCCCGTGCCCAAGCAGCTCAGGCCAGAGCCTGGCCAGGAAGCAGGCCTCAGCTGCAGAGCTTGGGAAGGGATGTCCAGGCCCTTGCAGACAGCCCAGACTCCCCTGGGAAATCCCACCTTGAAAAAGCATCTGCCCCAGTACAGGTGCACATAGGGAGACAGTCTTGGGCCTCACTGCAGCCTTGGGCACCAGGATAAGGAGGAGGCTGGGACAGACATCTGGGCACAGTAGATGCCAAGGAAGGAGCTCAGACTTTGGAGAAGACAGACCTCCATCCAACCCTTCCTCTGCCACTTCCCAGCTGAGTGACGTCAAATGAGTTACCAACACTTCCTGCACCTCGGTTTCCTCACTTGTCAATAAAGCAAGTTTAACAACCACAACCGAGGTTGCTGAGAGGACTGAATGACACCATTCATGGGAAAATGCCACCCACGACAGCCCTGATGCAGGACAAGTGCTCATAAGTTAGTTCTCCTCCCACCTCCTCCAAACCCAGAGTGCTGTGAAGAAAAGAGTGAGAGCCAAGAACACATATGGGCAGAGAGACAGCTCACGCTTCTTCGTGTGGTCCAGTTCTGATCTCAGGCTCCGTATCTCTCTCTCTAAGTTGGCCAGCTTAGCCTCAGCAACTGCAAAGCAATAGGGAAAAGGCATTTATGGAGAAGACCTTAAGTTGGGGAGTGGGGCATTTTGAAAAAACAAAGTGGCTTACCAAGAAGAAGGCTTCTTCCAGAAAAATAAGAAAGCAAAAAAAAAAAAAAAAAAAAAATTCGGGGAAATGCTGTATTCCTGCTTCCCAGCTATGTCACATCCTTCAACCTGGAATTTCAGCCCTGGACCCCTGTCTTCACATAAGGCTTGCGTGTTGTCATATTGTGAGAATTCATAAGAAAATACTCAACTCATTACTCTTCTTTTTGAAAAATTTTTTTTTTGTCATTCATTTTCATTTCTCATTCCAGATACGCTTTTTAATACCTTTATTATTTTGACAGCGGCAGACAAATCTGAATAAGCAGGTTGTCATTGTTCTTCTGTTCTTACTGAATTTGCTCTATTTTACTCTGAACTAAGTTGCTGTGATGTTCTTCAACACCCAGGGGTCCTGAAAGGCAGACTACTTGCCTGCCATTTTTGTGACAGTGGACATAAACCCAACCCCCTAAAGGGCCTGTTTCCTCCCTGGCGGCACACACTGGAGGCACACACTGGACTGTTTCTGCTGAAGAAAAGCCAGGGCCCATCTGCTAAGGGGCCTGATGAGGGAATGGCCCTACATGGCTTGAACGTCTGTACCTGGACACCTATGGGAATCCCCTCAGACCCCAAGTAAAGCTTAAAGGGCCAAGGGCACTGGGCCAGGAAGCAGAGTTGAGCATCTTCCCATGAGGCAGCAGGAGAAGGGGACCTCCCAGCTAGCCCTCCAGCTCCCCAGGCCCCTGGGCCCCCAGGCCACCCATGCTGAGGTGTGCCGCTTACCTGAATTGTCTCCACGATCTCCTTTTTGGCCCCTTTGCCCTGGAATTCCAGGAAACCCTGTGTTTCCTGGGGGCCCCAACTTCCCAGGAGGGCCCTGCAAACCTCTGAGCCCTTGACCTGTTGCAAGACAAAGGAAACATGACCCAGTGGCTGTCACTCATTCCTATTTCCCCAAAAGCTCAATATTCCATTCATGTTCACCCCAGGACAGCCAGTGAGCTAGAGGTGACCCAAAGAAGCAAGACTCCCCAGCGTCCCAGGGGAAGGCCTGCACCAAGGTCAGCTCCCTAAGCAGGCGGGACACCCCCTCTATAGGGATAACCACACACTCTCAGTTCCTGTGTGGAAATATGGGATCCAGGAGAGTCAGTGAGCAGCTTTGTTTTGGAGGCAACAGCATTTTACAGGGATTGTTCTGAGTGTAGCATGGGGCCTGAGGAAAGGGAAGCTTCCCCAATTCTGTGCTCAAACCCTCGTGTGGAGGATTCAAGCACAGATTTGCTTGAATGCCTGCTGGAGGTGGAGATTTAGGAAGCCACAGCAGCCTATCCCGGACCTGGCTCTCCCTTTTCCCCCTTGGGTCCGTCTCGCCCATCTCTGCCTGGGGTGCCATTGGTGACGGGGATGCTGCAGGTAATCACGGAGCAGGTCTTCTGGGCATCCTCACAGGCTTTTGTTTCTGAGCAGGAAGCCGTCACCACACACAGGAGAAGGACAGGGAGTGATGGAAACAGGAACATGGTCCTTACCTTGGGGTGGAGAAAGTGAAGGAGTGAATTTCATCCCACGGTGTTTAAATAGCATTTGCTACTCACTATGGTGTGCCGGACCCAGTTCCGGGGACAGTGGACACAGAGGGGACCATCACAACCCCTGGCTCTGAGTGACTTTCAGACTACTAAGGAGACAGGCAGGTAAAAAATGTGAGTTAGATCAGTGCTAAAACAGAGGCAGGTGCAAGATTAAGAGAAGCCCATTCTCCCTTGGGTCCCAGAGCTCCTGATAGCACAAGGCTTAGTGGTTAGGCACCTCCTACTTGACAGCCCACAGGGCCCCAGGATTATCCATGAGCCCTGTGTCCAGCGGCCCAGACAAAGGTGAAGCGAGCTGATTACCTGGGTGAGCTTTGGCCCCTGGATTTCTCAGATTTCTCTCTGAAGTGCCAAAAGAGCCATGGTTTCCCCCTCTTCCTTTCCTATGGGCTGCACAGCTGGACTCAGACTGGGGCAGGTGACCTGAGGTCCCACAAGGTTCATCTCTTGGCTGGAGTTGGTTGAAATGGAGCCGGTGGTTGAGATCCACTCTTTCATTTCCAGTATGAGAGCCCTCTATGTTGCCTGGGCTGGCCTCGAACATGTAGCCTCACCTCCTCAAGCACCAGCATGACTGGCCTGAGTACCCACGGCTCCCCTTCCTCCCATTTCCTATAAAACTCCCTGTTTGACATGCTGGGCTCCAGCTGTCCTCAGAGTGGCCCCTGTTTCTCCAGCCACCTGTAGACCATCTTGCATAATGTCTATTTTGAGACAGCCACTTGCTGTGGGATTGGGACCTAGAGTGCTCTAAGGCAGGATTCTGACCCTCAAAATGGGACCTTTTTTGGTGATTGATCCTGTTCAGATGAGACTTCTCTTGGTTTCAGATCTTCCACTGAGAGGCCATTTCTGCCAAGCATCACCCAGGCTCTGAAATTTCTGCTCAGCCTGAGTCTGGAGGGATTGAGCTCCTGCTTCCCCTCCTAGAGGCTGCTCAGATGCCCCCAGCTCTGTGCCCCTACCCAGCTGTCAGAGTCCCCTCCAGCCTTTGTCCAGGCTGGCCCCTCCTCCAGGACCCTTGGCAGCCGGGACCCCATGGGATTCTTCCTCTGCTCTGCTGCAGCCTCAAATCTCGGTGTCCTGGTTCTTGCTGCCCAACCACTGCATGTGCCCTCGTTGTCCCGGCCTCAGTCCCCTAACCCTTCCCTTCCTCCAGGACGCAGTGAGAGGTACCCAGTTGGAAGGGAACTTTTGTGATCACGTCCTTCTCCAACTTGCCTCTTTCTATCATTTTTGTCTCTTTTTTTAACCTCCCCTGATGGCACTGAATTGGCACTGATGACACAGTCAGGGCTTCTACCCATAGCTGGCACACACATGCCACTTCTATTCTTCACTT
Source organism: Alouatta palliata (assembly GCA_004027835.1). Taxonomy (NCBI): domain Eukaryota; kingdom Metazoa; phylum Chordata; class Mammalia; order Primates; family Atelidae; genus Alouatta; species Alouatta palliata. The sequence continues at coordinate 36,999 of PVKV010016644.1, forward strand.
TGGCAAAAACCGCCCTTTAGTTTGCTGATGGCCAGGTGGATACAGAAACCTACCAGTTGCTTGGGCCTGAGAGAAAGAGAGGCCCCAGGTGAACCTGATGACTCCTCTAAACCCCTACCTGGACCTCACCAGGATCCAGTCAAGAGGCCAGTGTCTTGGCCCAGGCCCTGACCCCTTTCCTCCACAAGTAACTTACTAGGGCTTCCTTGGAGACGAGTCAGTGGCAGGGAAGCTGGCCCTCCAGCCCAGGCCTCTGGCAGTTGCCTCAGCAATGTCCGGTCCAGTTATCAGTGTGGTAACCAGGGACAGCGCCGGACTGGCCTTCAACCCCAGCTTAATAATCAACCATCCCTAGAACTGCTGTGTGCTGGGAAGCTTTCCGGGTTGCTGGTGGGACTTCCAGTACAACACTGGGCAGCTCTTTACATTAGTGCCCTAACTCCTCCTCTACTACCCTTTCTCAAGCATCCATCTCTATGACTCAGTCCCTCTGAACTTCTAGAGTCACAGGTTCCCAGGGTAGTTTTCTTCAGATATTTATTTTCAGAAGAAAAATGCATAGATCTTCCACCAGACAAATGTATGCACACACATGTGTGCACACACATGTGTGCACATCTTTGTATCCGTTGATTGGACTACTTCCATTTGTGTTTGGTTTATTGCAGGGCTGGGGTGGAGTACACTAAAGACCCCTGGCACTGAGTCACCTCTTTCCTCTCTTCTCATTTAGAATGTTTGTCAAATGTCTTCTTTGGGTATCTCACAGGGCCAGGCACAAGGTGAAGGGGTATTTGCAGCTGACTTCCATCCAAAGCCTACTGTGGGTGTTGGCGCCTACTGTGGGTGTTGGCACCTGCTGCTCCCTCTGTCCAGACATCTCCCTGAATCTTTGCTTCTTTGGTTGCATAACCAACCACCCCTCATCCCTGTAGAACAAGAAGCTCATTAGAACAGGGGTCTCGTTCCCCAGATGTTTTTTCTCTACCAGGAAGAGTGCCTGGAAAAAGACTCGATGCTCAATAAACATTTATGGAACAAATGAATCCTCCAGCAGCATGTCCTCAAATCAGCTCTCTTGTCTCTGGCTGGAACTATCATCTGTGTCCTCTTTACCAGTGATCTCGCTTTTCTAGGGCAGAAGCTGTATTCAGTTCACATCTCTGTCCCCAGGGTGCAACCCAGGGCTGGGCACACAGGAGGATTGGGGGTGAGGGTGAGGAGACAGGCAGAGACCTCGAGAACACACCAGATCATCTGCGCTCATCCAAGCCTGAGTTTCCAAAAGTGTCCAGTTCTTGTCGCCAGAGCATGGTCAAGCCATTCAGGTCCCGGATGTGACCTTTGATGCTTGCCTTCCTCCAACCTCACACCCATTCTTTGAAACACTTCATGTCACCAAACAACTTGAGAGGTTTGTTTTTCCCAGTTGGGGAGTGGGGTGGGTCACTTCTCTGTAACTCTGCCTTGTGATAGGTGTTTGACTTCTCAAGGGTCCTCACCCTTGTGTACCATGTCATCAGACCCTGTCCAGAGGTCCTCCTGGTTCCCATTCAGGAGGCCTTCCAGGCACCAAGAGGGCCTCCACAGTAAAGAGGATCCCTTTCAGGGCTGTGTCTCCTGATGCCATTGATACAATGCTGAAGAGCCCATAGGCCCAGAGAACAAAGGACTTTCAGTTCACACAGCAAATAGGCAGACCTCCCAGGAAGGTGGGAATGTGAAACTGACAGATTTGCATTAAACCAGGATCCTAACTGTGCCACAGACTTAGAGAAAGGGTGGTTTGTGCAGGAAGACGGTAGGTGAGAGGGAAATGCACCTGCAAGCAAAGGAACCTGAGAAAGCCTGGATTCTGGAGGGGACGAGGTTCTCCCTCAAGGGTGTGTACCCAGAAGTCTGTCCTCTCATAGACCCAGGGTGAACTTATGTTGCTATCATGACTATTACTGAATTTTGCTATTTATGCCAAGATGAACAATAGTGTTTCCAGTGTCTCAGTGCGGCATGATCTCCTGCGCTGTGGAGACGTAAATGCAGTGGAGAACCACACCTGTAGATCAGGCACCTCAGTGGTGTCTTAGATGGAGGCCAGGCAGATTTGGGTTCACCACGGACAATTACGAAGCACTGTAGGGGACAGGCAGAGTGAGAGCTGACAGAAATGACAAGCCTCAGAAATAGTATGCACTTCAAAAGAGGGTACAATAAAGAGTAGAAAATCAAACACTCATAGGTGGGTAATGAACAATGAGAACACATGGACACAGGGAGGGGAGCATCACACTCTGGGGTCTGTTGGGGGTGGCTAAGGGAGGGACAGTGGTGGGGTGGGGAAGTCAGGGAGGGATAACATGGGGAGAAATGCCAGATGTAGGTGACGGGGGATGGAGGCAGCAAACCACATTGCCATGTGTGTACCTGTGCAACAAACCTGCGTGATCCGCACGTGTACCCCAGAACCTAAAGTACAATTAAAAATAAATAAATAAAGGAATAAATGAACATTATATAATTAAATTAATAAACTAGAATCAAAAAATAAATATAGAGCTAATAAAATAGAATACAGGTTCTTTGTAAGAGACATAAACTTAGCAAATATGGTGGTGGTAGTTTGGGTTGTTTCTTCCTTGTTGTAAAATTATATCTCAGGCCCTTTGCCGTAGGACTTTGCAAAGGCTCCCATTGGAGTGTAAGGTGTAAACACTCTAGCCCCTTTGCTGCTTGGCGTGGCCATGCGACCATGAGCTGAAAGGAGCTGCAGCCTTACATGTGCTTACAGGTTTGATACGGCCTTTGTGTTACTTTCCGAATCATGGGAATTATATATTCCTGGAAAGTGATATGGAACAGACATGAACTCATCTGAAAGTCTGGAGTCCAGCTGACTGTTGCTGAGTAGAGGCCCACTCAGCTGAAGTCAGCCAAAGCTCAACAAACTGGAAGACTCAGAGTGGGAAATAAAATGTTTACTGTTGTAAGTCCCTGAGAGAGAGATTTACTGTTGTGTAGCTGACTGACACAGTATCAATGATTCATAGAAAAAGTATAGGAAATTAACAAATAAGGAAGAAAAAGGGATTATTATACTAATATAGATAATACTGACATAAAATTATATCATGTACAGATTTTGTAGCAATACTGCTACAAAATTAGCTAAAATACACAATTAGTTAAAATTGTGTATTTTAACTAATACTAGTTAAAATTTTAACTAATACTAGTTAAAATACACAATATTCTAAGAAAGTTTAGAATTATTTACATTGGTCCAAGAAGTGTTAGAATAATGAATATATTATTTTAACACACAAAATATTAAAATGGAAGTCAAAAATTATCAACCATTTATCCATCAACAACATGGTTTTAAGATGAGCTGTATTAAATCGTCAGAGAAGAGATAATTTCTCTGTTACAGAAATTGTTTGTATCCAAAATTTCTTGGCTAAAATGATTAGCTGAATATACAACTCAGAATGCATAAGGACAGAAAAAAAGAAAGGCACTCTCAGCCAACCTAATCTGTGAGTACAGGTGCAAAATTTTTACACAATGTAAAAAAAGTAGCTCTTAAGTCCAGCAATATATTCACGGTTAATAGCAGTCCCTGGAATCTGATTTCCTATGTTCATATTAGCTGTATAATATTTGACAAATCACTTTGACCTCTATATACCTTGATATTCTCATTTGTAAATTTGAAAGAATGATAGCATCTATAAAATAAGATTAATGAGGATTACATGAGTTAACACTAGTGCCCAGTCCATAGTCTGTGTAATGACTATATTGAGCATCAGACCAAGCAGAGTATAACAGAAGAATGCAAGGATGGTTCAACATCAAAAAATAAATCAATGTAAATCACTAATTTAATAGAGAGCAGGTTTTATTAAGAGCATAAATTCAATCTCTCAGATCTTGGAGCTTGAAGCTCACTTGTTCTCAAAACTGATATGTAGTCTCAAAACTCTTTTGTCATTGATGGGCATTTGGGTTGATTCCATGTCCTTGCTATTGTAAGTAGTGCTGCAACAAACATTCACATGCATCTGTATGGTAGAATGATTTATATTCCTTTGGGTATATACCCAGTAATGAGATTGCTGGGTCAAATGGTAGTTCTGGTTTTAGCTCTTTAAGAACTGCCACACTATTTTTCACAACAACTGGACTAATTTAGACTCTAACCAACAGTGTATAAGCATTCCCTTTTCTCTGCAACCTCATCAGCAACTCTTATTTAAAAAATTTTTATTAATAGGTATTATGACTGGTGTGAGATGTTTTCTCATTGTGGTTTTGATTTATATTATTTAAATAATAGGTGATGTTGAGTTTTTTTCATATACTGATTGGTTGCACATATGTCTTCTTTTGAAAAGTGTCTGTTCAAGTTCTTTGCTCAGTTTTTAATATATTTTTCTTATAAATTTGCTTAAGTTTTTATAGATGCTGGATATTAGATTTTTGTCACATGTATAGCTTGCAAATATTTTCTCCCATTCTGTATGTTGTTTGTTTACTCTGTTGGTAGTTTTTTTTGCTGTGCAGAAGCTCTTAAGTTTAATTTGATCCTATTTGTTAATTTTTGCTTTCATTGCGATTGCTTTTGGTGTCGTTTGTCATGGAAACCTTTGCCTGTTCCTATGTCTAGAATAGTATTGCCTAGGTTGTCTTCCATGGTTTTCATAGTTTGAGGTTTTACATTTAAGACTTTAATCCATCTTGAGTTGATTTTTGTGTATGGTATTTAAAAAAAGGGGTCCAGTTTCAATCTTCTGCATATGGCTGGCCAGTTATTCCAGTACAATTTATTGAAGAGGAAGTCCTTTACCCATTGCTTGTTTTTTTCAACTTTGTTGAGAATCAGATGGTTGTAGCAGTGCAGCCTTATTTCTGGGCTCTCTATTCCTTTCCCTTGGTCTATGCGTCTATTGTTGTACTAGTACCATGGTGTTTTGGTTACTGAAGCCTTGTGGTACAGTTTGAGGTTTGGATAACGTGATGCCTCCAGCTTTGTTCTCTTTTTTGGTTCCATATGAATTTTAAAATAGTGTTTGACAGTTGTGTGAAGAATATCATTGGTAGTTTGATACAAATAGCATTGAATCTGTAAAATGCTTTGGGCAGTATGGCTATTTTAATGGTATTGATTCTTTGTACCCAGGAGCATGGGATTTTTAAAAATTTGTTTGTGTCATCTGTGATTTCTTTGAGCAGAGTTTTGTCATTCTCATTGTAGAGATTTTTCACTTCCCCAGTTAGCTGTATTGTTAGGTATTTTATTCTTTTGGTGGCAATTGTGAATGGGATTGCATTTCTAATTTGGCTCTTGGCTTGTCTTTTGTTGGTGTGTATAGGAATGCTAGGGATTTTTTTTATGTTGCTTTTGTATCCTGAAACTTTGCTGAAGTTGTTTATCAGCTGAAGAAGATTTTGGGCAGGATTATGGGGTTTTCTAGACATTAAATTATATCACAACGACTCAATGAAAAATTTCATTGAGTCTCTTAAAATATGTATAGGCTCTCCTGGCCCCTATAAAAAGGGATATAAAAATATAAATGGCATAAAAAGATATACAAAATTTCTACTGTTCATAAATGGAAACATATAAAATATAACAGAATCAGTTATAATAGAAGTATTGGGGGAACATGAGGATCCAAAGAGATGGTAAGGTATAAGATCAACAAATAATATATCAAGAGTTTTTCTTAAAACCAGCAATAATTAATTTATAATAAAATAGTATAGCAACAATAGAAAATTAAATCATAAAGTAAGTAAAAATAAATCTAAAAGAAAATGAGAAGATAGGAAAGATGCCAAGATGGCCGATTAGAGGCAGATATGGTTCATAGCACTCACAGAGAGGAATGAAAGGGGCAAGTGAATACAGCACCTGAAATGGAAATATCCAGATAGTCACATTGGGACTGATCAGGGAAATAACTTGACCCACAGACAATGGAAGAAAGCAGGGTGGGATGATGGCCCACCCAGGAGTGACACAGAGCCAAGGGAATCCCCATCCCCAGCCAAGGGAAGTGGTGTGTGATTGTGTGATCCCAGGAAACCACTATTCTCCCACAGATCTTTGCAATCCACTGATTAGGCGATCCCCTTGTGAGCCCACGCCAGGTCTGACACACAGAGCTGTGTAACCTTGGCAGAGCAGCTGCTCGGGCACACATAGAGACCCAGGAGTTTTATATACTCTAGCCCTGGGATCCCCAACAAATGTGTCTGCCACTCAGACAAGGTGGGAGGTCCACACACACCTCTAGGAAGGAGACAGAATCCAGATGTTGAGCAGCCTCATTCTGTGGGCACCAGTTCCATGGTACTTCATGAGATAAGACCCACTGGCTTGGAATTCCAGGCAGCTATCAGGAACAGGATGGGGCCTGCCCGAGACAGAATGGAGTCCCAGAGAGGAGGATCAACTCAGCCATTTCAGTCTATGGGCTTTGCAGAGTCCAAACAGTCCAGACAAGAAAGGAACCCCCCAGCAGCACATACAGTAGCTTTGCCCGGTCATGGCCAGGCTGCTTCTTTAAGTGGGGACTGGGTTGGGTCAGTGGAGTGGGTGGAGGGCCTGGCTGGGAGGTCCTGCCAAGTGAGGAGAAATGGATTGGGTCTCCACTTTTATGGACAGAGCTCTGATCTTTCTCTGGGACAGCCTTCACTGGTGATACCTCCAGGTATGGGAAGAACTGAGGCAACTAAGGTCTGGAGCGGCCTCCCAGCAAACCACAGCAGCCCTATGGAAGAGTGGGCAGACTGCTAAAAGAAATACAAACAGACATAAAACAGCAACAACGACGAAGAAAAAACATGAAAACCCCATCCAAAGGTCAGCAACATCAAAGATCAAAGGTAGGTAAGCCAACAAAGATTAGAAAGAATCAATGCAAAAATGCTGAAATCTCAAAAAGCCAGAGTGCCTCTTTTTTTCCAAATGACAGCAACACCTCTCCAGCAAGGGCCCAGAAGCGGGCTGAGGCTGAGATGTCTGAAAGGACAGAAGTAGTCCTCAGAAGGTGGTTAATAACAAACTTCGCAGAGCTACAGGAGCACATTGCAATTCAATGCAAAGAAGCTAAGAATCTTGATAAAACGACGTGGGAACTGACAGCCAAAACAGCCAGTTTTGACAGAATATAACCAACCTGTTAGAGCTGAAAAACACACTATAAGAACTTCATAGTGCAATTACAAGTATTAATAGCCGAATAGACAGAGCAGAGGAAAGCATCTCAGAGCTGGAAAACTTAATTTCTGAATTAAGCCAGGCAGACAAAAATAGACATAAAAGAATGAAAAGAAATGAACAAAAATATGGAATTATGCAAAGAGACTGAATCTATGACTGATTGGGGTACCTGAAAGTAATGGGGAGAATGGAACCAAGTTGGAAAACATACTTCAGGATATCCTCCAGGAGAAATTCCCCAACCTAGCAAAACAGGCTAATGTTCAAATTAAGGAAACACAGAGAGCCCGGTAAGATACTCCATGAGAAAACCATTTCCAAGACACACAATAATCAGCTTCTCCAAGGTCAAAATGAAAGAAAAAATGTTAAGGGCAGCCTGAGAGAAAGGCCAGGCCACCTACAAAGGGAAGTCCATCAGACTAACAGTGGATCTTTCAGTGGAAACCCTACAAGCCAGAAAAGATTCGGGGCCAATAGTCAACTTTCTTAAAAAAAGAATTTCCAACCAAGAATTTCATATGTGGCCAAACTAAGCTTCATAAACGAAGGAGAAATAAAATCCTTTTCAGACAAGAAAATGCTGAGGGAATTCATCCTGATCAGGCCTGCTTTGTAAGAGTTCCTGAAGGAAGCACGAAATATGGAAAGGGAAACTGTTACCAGCCACTACAAAAACACACTGAAAGACACAGAGCAGTGACACTATGAAGCAACCACAGACACAAGTCTGCAAAATAAGCAGCCAGCATCATCATGACAGGATCAAATCCACACATAGAAATACTATTCTTAAATATAAATGGGCTAACTGACTCCAATTAAAAGACACAGAATGGCAAGCTAGATAAAGAATGAAGACCCATCATGGTTCACATGCCAGACTGTGGGGCAAAAAAAAAAAAAAAAAAAAAAAACCCAAAAAACAAAAAAAAAAACAAAAAACCCATCAGGTATGCTACCTTCAAGAGACTCATCTCACATACAAAGACACACATAGGCTCAAAGTAAAGGGATGGAGGAAAATTTACTAAGCAAATGAAAAGCAGAAAAGGGCAGGGGCTGGAATTCTAGTTTCTGACAAAACAGATTTTAAACCTACAAAGATTTAAAAAAACAAAACAAAACAAAGAAGGGCATTACATAGTGGTAAAGAGTTCAATTCAACAAGAAGAGATAACTATCCTAAATATATATGTGCTCAATACAGGAGGACTCAGATTCATAAAGCAAGTTCTTAGAGACCTTGAAAGAGACTTAGACTCCCACACAGTAATAGTGGGAGATTTTAACACTCCACTGTCAATATTAGATAGATAATTGAGACAGAAAATTAACAAAGATATTCAGGACCTGAACTCAGCTCTGGGTCAAGTGGACCTGTTAGATATCTACAGAACTCTCCATCCCAAAACAACAGAATATACATTCTTCTCATTGACACATGATACTTACTCTAAAATTGATCAAATAAATCAAGTAAAACCCTCCTCAACAAATGAAAAAGAACTGACATAATAACAGTCTCTCAGACAACAATGCAATCAAATTAGAGCTCGAGATTAAGAAATTCACTTAAAACCATACAACTACATGGAAACTGAACAACCTGCTTCTGAAATGAAATTAAGGCATAAATCAAAAAGTTCTTTAAAACTAATGAGAACAAAGATACAATGTACCAGAATCCCTGGGACACAGCTAAAGCTGTGTTGAGGGAAATTTATAGCACTAAATGCCCACATCAAAAAGCTAGAAAGTTAACAATCTAACATCACAACTAAAAGAACTAAAGAACTAAGAGCAAATAAACCCCAAAGCTAGCAGAAGACAAGAAATGACCAAGATCAGAGCAAAACTGAAGGACATTGAGACACGAAAAACTCTTTAAAAAAAAGCCATGTGTGTACCTATGTAACAATCTTGCATGTGCTTCACATGTACCCCCAAACCTAAAATGCAATAAAAAGTATATATATTTAAAAAAAAAATCAACAAATCCAGGAGGTGGATTTTTGAAAAAAAAATAAGACAGATAGACCACTAGCTAGACTGATAAAGAAAAGATTCAAGTAGAAACAATAAGAAACAATAAGGGGGATATTGCCACTGATCCCAGAGAAATGCAAACAACTATCAGAGAATACTATAAATATCTCCGTGCACATGAACTAGAAAATCTAGAAGAAATGGATAAATTCCTGGACATATATGCCCTCCCAAGACTGAACAAGGAAGAAATGGAATCCCTGAATAGACCAATAATGAATTCTGAAATTGAGGCAGTAATAAATAATCTGCCAACCAAAAAAACCCCAGGACCAGATGGAGTTACAGCTTAATTCTACCAGAGGTACAAAGAAGAGCTGGTACCATTCCTACTGAAACTATTCCAAAAAATTGAAAAGAAGAGACTCCTCCCTAACTCATTCTGTGAGGCCAGCATCATTTTGATATCAGAAATACAACAAAAAAGAAAATTTCAGGCCAATATTCTTGATGAACATTCATGCAAAAATCCTTAACAAAATACTGGCAAACCAAATCAAGCAACATATCAAAAAGCTTATCCACCACAATCAAGTTGACTTCATCCCCAGGATGCGAGGTTGGTTCAATATATGTCAATCAATAAAAGTGATTCATTATATAAACAGAAATAAAGACAAAAACCACATGATTATCTCAACAGATGCAAAAAAGGCCTTTGATAAAATTCAACATCCCATTATGTTAAAAACTCTCAGGAAACTAGGTATTGAAGGAACATATCTCAATATAATGAGAGCCATATATGACAAGCCCATGGCCAATATTATATTAAATGGGCAAAAGCTGGAGGCATTTCCCTTGAAAACCAGCATAAGACAAAGATGCCCTCTCTCACCACTCCTATTCAAGGTAGTATTGGAAGTTCTGGCAGGGCAATCAGTCAAGAAAAAGAAATAAACAGCATCCAAACAGGAAAGGAAGAAATTAAATTGTCCCTGTTTGTGGACAACACAATCTTGTATATAGAAAATTCTAAATACTCCACCCATAAACTCTTAAATTTAGCAAATGAATTCAGTAAAGTTGCAGGATAAAAAATCAACATACAAAAATCAGTAGCATTTCCATAAATCAAAATGAACTAGCTGAGAAAGAAATCAAGAAAACAATCTCATTTACAATGGCTACAAAAAAAAATGAAATATCTAGGAGTGAATTGAAGCAAGGAGTACAGAATCTCTACTATGAAAACTATAAAACACTGAAGAAAAAGAACTGAAGAGGATACAAAAAATGGAAAGACATCTATGTTCAGAGATTGAAAGAATTAATATTGTTTAAAATGACCATACTACCCAAAGTTATCTACAGATTCAATGCCATCCCTTTTAAAATACCAATGACATTCTTCACATAAGAAGAAATAATAATCCTGGCCAGGCATGGTGGCTCACACCTATAATCCTAGCACTTCGGAGGCCAAGGCAGGGGGGTTGCTTGAGGCCAAGAATTCAAGACCAACCTCGCCAACAGAGCAAGACCCCATCTTTATTTTAAAAGAAAAAGAAATCACAAAATTTGTATGGAACTAAAAAAAGACACCAAATGGTCAAATTAATCCTGAGCAAAAAATGAAAAGTTAAAGGCATCACACTACCTGACATCATAATGTGCTACAACAGCGTGGTACTCATGTAAAAGCAGACATACAGACCAATGGAATAGAATGGAGAACACAGAAATACATTCACATATTTATAGTCAATTGATTTTTGACAAAGACACCAAGAACATACACTGGGAGAAAGGACAATAAATGTTCAATAAATGGTGCTGGGGAAACTGGATATTCATATGCGGAATAAGGAAGCTAAGTAGACCCCTATCTCTTACACATTAAAAAAATCAAAACAAAATGGATTAACCGCTTAAACATAAGACCCAAAGGTATGAAACTGGTAGGAAAAAGCACAGGAGAAGTGCTTCAGGATACTGGTCTGGATGAGGATTTTATGGCAAGACCTCAAAAGCACTGGGAGCAAAAGCAAAAATAAACCAATAGGGTTATATCAAACTTAAAAGTTTCTGCACGGAAAAGAAAACAGTCAACTGAGTAAAGAGATGGCCTGCAGAGTGGGAGAAAATACTTGCAAGCTATTCATCCAATAAGGGATTAATATCCCAAATATACAAGGAACTCAAACGATTCGACAGCCAAATATTCAAATAATCCAGTTTGAAAATAGGCAGTGTTTCAGTGTCTCCTGTCACCATCATTTCCCCCCTCTGAAGAAGCACATCTAACTGCCGTTAGAATATGGACGATGACCAGTCTTAGCTAATTCCTGCTGACAGGGGGCATTGTTTTGGGGAAAATATTAGTCAGATTCCTCCCAGAGATCTATCTAAGGGTCCCTGGCAAAGGGGAGCCATCATCTGAGGCTCCAGTTGCCTGATCGTTTTGAGCTTGATGACCTCTAAGTGAGAGAGGAAAAAAAAAGTTTTATAAGGTTAAGTATGCATGAGTTAAAAATGTGTATTATACAAGGAAAGAATCTAGTACCAAAGATTACAGAAATAAGAAGTAAAATAGACTAATTATCCTGAAAACACTATTGTGCCTCATAGTATAGAAGAGAACAAAGGTAAGAACAGCAAGCATAGACAAGACTATAAAGAGAATATCCATGGAATATTAATTAGCACTTATCTTTTGTGATTTTTGGCTTGAGGTCCTCGATCTCCTCACATTGGTATTTTGGGTGCTCTTCTGTGTTGAAAGAGGTGACTCTGTCAGCTTCCCAGGCCTTTACTCGGGTATAATGAATCCAAGAGTCTATTCTGGTGACCTTCACTGCCATAGGAGTGGAAAGAAGTACAGTGCAAGGCCCCTCCCACCCAGGGCCTATTGAGGGAGAAAGGTGAGGAAGTACCTTTACGCTACTAGGTCCCCTGGGCTGAATAGAGGTGGCCCTGGTTCATGGGATTGGGCCTTCAACAGTTGTTTTAGTTCCTGTTGAAAATGGACAATGAGGTTATGTGTTTAATTAAACCAGAGGTTTCTTGGTCTAGCAAGAAATCATTGGTGAGAAAAAGCCATCCATACACAGTCTCAAAGGGACTCAAACTAAATCTTAAAGGAGTATTTCTGATGCATAGCAGGACCATGGAAAGAAGGGTAGTCCAGGGGAGATGAGTCTTCTGAGACAGTTTCCTGAGGTGCCTTTTGATAACATCATTTGTCTTTTCTACCTTTCCTGAGGACTGTGGTCTCCAAACACAATGAAGATGGTACTGTATGCCTAGTGCCTTTGAGACCCCCCTGGGTGACAGCTGCCTTGAATGAGGGGCCATTATTGCTCTGGTGGAACTTAGGAAGTCCAAAGTGAGAAATTTTTCATTGATTAGTACTATTACCACCTCAGAGGCTTTCTCTGTCTGACATGGAAATGCTTCTATTTAGTGAAGGTATCTATCCATATTAGGAAGTACTGGATGCACCTTGCCTTTGGCATATGGGTGAAATCCATTTGCCGTTCTTCTCCCAGGTATCCCCGGGGAAGAAGCCATTAATTAAGGGGATTGTTTTTAAGGCAGGTCTTGCAAGTGTTAACAACCTGCTTAACTGCTGGTATCAGGTTTTTACCTGAGAACAATCGCTGAGCCAGTTGACAGGTTATGTCTTTACCTAGGTAGAAGGCCTGGTGAATGCTTTTAAGAACTTTCCATTGGTATGTGCTATAGCTGGCCTAGGGTTAGAACCTGAGCAACGCCATTTTATAAAAGACAAAGCTATGTTTTAAAATAAGTTGCAACAGCTGCCCCACTCTCCTCACAATAACTGCTGGCATTTGGCTTCTGTACATAAAACTGCTAGTTTGCTCTGCAAACTAGCTAAAGCTATCTACCTTTCTTATCAGTAACAGCCAG
>PVKV010016645.1:0-50150 GCA_004027835.1 Alouatta palliata
GCGAAAATGTGGCACATATACACCATGGAATATTATGCAGCCATCAAAAACGATGAGTTTGCATCCTTTGTAGGGACATGGATGAACCTGGAAGCCATCATTCTCAGCAAACTGACACAGGAACAGAAAACCAAACACCGCATATTCTCACTCATAGACGGGTGTTGAACAATGAGAACACATGGACACAGGGAGGGGATCATCTCACACTGGGGTCTGTCAGGGGGAAAAAGGGGAGGGACAGCAGGGGGTGGGGAGTTGGGGAAGGATAGCATGGGGAGAAATACCAGATACAGGTGATGGGGAGGAAGGCAGCAAATCACACTGCCATGTGTGTACCTATGTAACAATCTTGCATGTTCTTCACATGTACCCCCAAACCTAAAATGCAATAAAAAGTATATATATATATATATATAAAAAAGAAATATAAATAAGGATTCAAAGGAAACAAAGCTAAGAATTGGCACCTATAGTCATTGGCCAGGGCTGCTGTAACAAAGCACCACAGACTGGGTGGTTTAAACAGCTGACGTTTATTACCTCACAATTGTGGAGGTTGGAAGTGAAGATCAAGGGGTCAATGGGGTCAGTTCCTTCTGAAGCATCTCTCATTGGCTTGTGGATAGCTGTCTTCTCCCTGTGTCTTCACGCTGTCTTCCCTCTGGAGGTATCTGTGCCCATATTTCCTGTTCTCAGAAGGACACCATTCATTTTGGATTAGAGTCCACCCTAATAATCTCATTGTAACTTAACTACCTCTGTAAATACACTATTTCCAAATACTCACATCTTAGGGTATTGGAGGTTAGGGCTTCAAGGTATGAACGTAGACGAGTGAGGTGGCAGATTTCATTCCATAACAGCTCTTTCACTGACGTCCAGCAGGACTTCTTTCTGATTACAACGGAGATGAGCCTTACCTGCACAATTATCTCTTTCGAAGGTTAAAATGAAATTGAAAGACAGAATAACTCGCCATCATTAAAACTCCTCGATGAAGACAAGCCAGTCATGTTGTTACTGTTGTGTTATGTTCCTTCTTGATTCCTCCTCTCTAAATGCTCCTACAACAAAAGATCCATCTAAAGGTCTCTCTCACACAACTCCCAAGCCTCTTTCAGACACTGGTCATTCTGACCTCTTCTATTTCCTCTTCCAGGCACTGGTTCTGAGAGCCTCTTTTTCCTTTCTCAGCCTTTCATCATCCAGGGGTAAAATGACACGTTTACAGCTATGGCTAAATTTAATGACTCCATCCTGGGAGACAATGCAGGAGGTGCCCGGTGAGACCATCATGTTTCATCCATCTTTTTTTTTTTTTTTTGAGACAGAATCTTGCTCGGTTGTCCAGACTGGAGTGCAGTGGTGCTTCCTCAGCTCACTGCAAACTCTACCTCCTGGGTTCAAGCAATTCTTGTGTCTCAGCCTCCCAAGCAGCTGGGATTACAGGCACATGCCACCACACCCAGCTAATTTTTGTATTTTTAGTAGAGACGGGGTTTTGCTATATTGGCTAGGCTGCTGTAAAACTCTTGACCTCAGGTGATCTGCCCACCTCAGCCTCCCAAAGTGCTGGGATTACAGGCATGAGCCACTGCACCCAGATCCATCTTCTTTGTTGGTGAATTTGGGACCACCTTTTAGGCTCAGTTGTGCTGTAACCCTATTGATCTTGATTCCTATGTTGTCCCCCTCTCTATTAAACTACCATCATGTATGTTGAACTTGTTTAATAGAAACACTAAAATTAAATTAATTAGATATGAGAAAACACATCAGGTAGCTGTGTGGCTCAGACTCTGGAATCAGGCATATTCCCCCATCACTTCCCTACAGGTGTGAAACTCTTGCACCTGATACTTTATCTATAACACAAAGATAAAGAAGAGACTTCTTGTGCATATTCACTAAGATAAGGCATGTAAGGTGCTCAGTCTGGTACCTGGCACATAGAGTTCTATTTCCATGTTAGCTACAGTTATTATTTCTGTTAGAAATCTCGTTGTCAAACAGAGACTGGGGAGGGAAATAGCATAGCAGAGTTGGATGCACCCAGAGAGAAATGGACACAGATTGTCTCTGAGATTTCTTCTCATTGTAAAGTTCTAGAAGGCATGACTAATTCTTTTCTTTTTTCACTTTTCCAATTTGTAATTTTGAAAAGTAATTTTGCTTTTTCCAATCTAGTTTTTGTTAGATTTTAATGTCAGGCTTATAGAGATATAATTTGATGTTGAATAAACTCTGCCCTTTTTAATGTACAGCTCTATAAATTCTGAGAGCACATGCAGTCCTGTAACCACCATGATCAAGACATAGAGCATTTCCACCTCCCTAAACATTTCCTTCGTGCTCCTTTGTAGTCAACCCTCGCTTCACCTCATCTCTACAAACCAAGGCTAGGCTCAGTGGCTCACACCTGTAATCCCAGAACTTTGGGAGGTTGAGGTGGGGGGATCGCTTGAGGTCAGGAGTTCAAGACCAGCCTAGTCAACATGGAGAAACTCCTACCAAAAATATAAAAAATTAGCTAGGTGGGGTGGTGCATGCCTATAATCCCAGCTACTTGGGAGGCTGAGGCAGGAGAATCACTCAAACCCGTGAGGCCAAAGTTGCAATGAGTCAAGATCATGCCACTGCACTCCAGCCTGGATGATAGAGTGAGACTCCATCTCAAAAAAAAAAAAAGAACAAAATCATTTCACCTCACCATTAGCTGGGTTGTGATAGAATAACGGCACTGAACTACCTTGCCCATTTGAAGTACTGGAACTCCTAAGCACATTTAATTTCTAAATAGGAGAACTCTCAAAGCACCTGTAATATTAAGCACTTCTCTTTCAAGAGAGCAGCATGGTTTCTTTGGCATCATGCATTGCCATGGTGATGGTTCCCCGATCCCAACATGTGTTCTTCATGTTTAATTTAGGAAGATTAGAACCAGTGATCAGCCCCAGCTCCCACCTGGATTCCTTCTCATCTGCATTGTTGCATCAACCTTTTGATGTTTTTATACTTTAGAGTTTTAAAAGTATTTCTGCTTACCATGTATTGCTTACAGAGGCCGAGAATCACTCACTTTCAAAATCTTTCTCTTATCCTAAATTGTGTCTAACATCGCATGAAATTACTTTTAACATCTATTTCCCTGATAGATATACACTATGTGAAGTGAAATTCTAAGTCTGTGTTGTTTGCTACTGTTCCCCCGGCAGCCAACACAAGCCCACCTAGCTCAGATAAGGCACTTGCAAACTGTTAAACTGTTTGTATTTTCCTATGCCATTGAGAAAAAGCTGAGTTAAAAATCACAGGGGCTGGGCATGGTGGCTCATGCCTGTAATCCCAGAAATTTTGGAGGCCGAGGTAGGTGGATCACTTGAGGTCAGGAGTTCAAGACCAGCCTGGCCAACATGGTGAAACCCCGTTTCTACTAAAAATACAAAAATTAGCTGGGTGTGGTGGTGGATGCCTGTAATTCCGGCTACTTGGGAGACTGAGGCAAGAGAATCGCTTGAACCCAGGAGGTAGAGGTTGCAGTGAGCCAAGATTGCACCACTGCACTCCACCCTGGGTGACAGAGAAAGACCCTATATCAAAAAAAAAAAAAAAAAAAAAAGTCACAGGGTAAGAGCAAATAAAGAAAGACCAAGACCCTCACTGTTCTACCACATCTATAGTATTTTGCAGCTTAGAAGATGTTACTTGTAAACACCATTGCTTCTGTCCCCAACAACCTGCAATGACTATAGGAAAGGCTTGAAACATCTTCAAAGAAAGCAGTAATGTATTGTTTCTTAGGCTGAGACTAAAGAGTTTGAAGAATCAGAATGATTCTCTTCTTCATTAAGATCCTGTTCTCAATCATCTCTTCCCTGCCCCACCTCAGAATAATGGAGAGGAAAAAAGGAATAAGCAAGCTCAAAAAGATTCCTAAAGAACTGAAAACCTTTCACCCACTTAAAAAATGAAAAACAATAAAAGCTCTTAGAGAAAGAAAAAGATCGCTTCTTCAACCTAACATCCTGCCTGAAGGGCTAACCTGCAGTTACAGGTGCAAGCTGATGGATGAGACTATTAGCAATGAGAACCTCTTTGTTGTTCATGTTGTTCGCCCTGGTGGAGGAGCAAGGAGCAGAAAGGGACAGTAGAAAGGGCTCATTACCTATCCCTGGTAACTAAGCATCGCACAGAAAGAAAACTGCCCTCACCCTAGTCTTACGTTGTCAGGAGCAGTATTTAAATTTTTATTTTTAATTGAAGATAATGGTTGGGTTTCCCCTAGAGGAAAAGTTATAGAGACTTACGAATTTTGATATACATAAACGTACTAGAGTTTCGGAAACATTTCATGATCCTAGTAAAATTCTGAGAGCTGCCAGCAATCATTTTGTCTTGAAGAGTGACCATGACCAGGCAAATCAAGATGGGCAAAACTAACAGAAAAATGAACTTTCCAAAGGATTAACAAACCCCCAATTCCCATGGAAGGAAGAACCCTGAAGGGGAGTCATCAAATGAAGGCATGAAATCTTGGCTTTCTAGCCGAAGACATAAAGTCAGAGGCATCTGAAGCAAAGCGACTCCCTTTTGGGTGGGGACGAGGGAAATGAGGCTGAGACTTGCTTGCCGGGCTGCATTCTCAGAAAGTAAGACCTTCCTAACCTCTAGATATTTATGGTCAAGGGAACAAATTAATAATGTTTACTGAATAGTCGCAGACTTGGGTGTGTCCAGATATCCTGATATCTGGAGAATAAAGGCATTCCTAATTTTGCTTTAAAGGTAATAATATCAATTCTTACAAAATATAGTAATTAAGAAAATTAATCCTTTATCACAAACCCTCGTATCAGAACACATCTCCCCATATATACCAGCATTGTACCTAGGGTGGATGTCTTCCTCTTCCTACTTTCAGGAACATCTTACTTTGTCTATGGAGTAACTATCCTTTCACCACTCTACTTTAATAAATTTGCTTTTGCTTTGCACTGTGGGCTTGCCTGGATTCTGGAATGAGATCCAAGAACCCTTTCCTGGGGTCTGGATCAGGACCCCTTTCCTGTAACAATAAGATCTGAGAGGCTGATAAGTTTCATGTTGGGAAATTCAGACCCCATGTCCACTCTTGAATTTTATACTGAAGCATCAGAGAACTTGAGTCTGCCCAGTTGCAGCCATGACACTAGGAGTTATGGAAATGTATTGCCCATGGCTTATCTTCCTCTTTCTTCTTCTCCCTCTCTGGTTCCTACCCTCCTTCCCCTCTCTCTTAAACATGCACAATAAAATTATTAACTCCAAAAAATTTTTCTTCTAAACTTAAAAAAAGAACTCAAAGAAAATGTAATGCCTTCCTGTTTATTACAAAAATTTGCAGCTGTGTGAAAACAGATTATATGGGTAAATAGAGTTTTTACCTTATGAATATCAATTAGTAACCCAGTGGGTAGCATTTTCCTTTCCTTAGGGTTTCAATAAAAGCAAAGATGACTTTGTCTTACAAACGTTGTATGTGGGAGAAGGATGCTTAAGTTATTGGGTTAGGGAAAATCTTTGCAAATGTGTGTTCTAGATCAAGTTTGCCCAAGATATTTTGGCAGCCTTGGAAAAATGATGCCCACCCCAAGCCTGTCCCCACTTGCCTACCAAAAGCCTCAGCTCCCTCATTGCCCATTAAAGATACTGAGCCATAGATTTCCAACTGCTCCCTAGGGGTTTGCAGATCTCCCTTTTGGACTGTGTTGGAGAAGTAGACTAGGAAAAGAGTAGATGCCTTGTTTCATTCCGAGCAATTTATTTATGGTATTTCTGTATACATTTTTATTTGAACAAAAGATGTCTCCATCACAACAAAGATTGAAAACTACTAGCTTAACTTATCACTAAGTCAGTATCCTCCACCTCTAAAACTCTGAGATCAATGTGTCATTAAAAAAAAGGTTGTGGCCAAAAACCAAGACATCCAGGTTTAATACTTGCCCATTATTTTCTAGTTGTGTGACTTCAGGACTGTTGGCCACCTATAAAATGGGTAACAATGTTAAGTACACCACATAAGGATGCAGGCTGAACAAATTCTTGATGTTCCATCCAAACTTTATTCGTTGATAATTCTATGGTACTCAGGGCTTTTTATTACAGCCAATATTTCTGGCCTCTCTTTAGGCTCCTGCCATTGGAAGGCAGACAAGTAGAAAGCTTGTTTCAAGCAACCAGGATGTGCCTAGACACCCCACAGACAAATGCGTCTGCAACGCTGCAGTCTTTGGTTTAAGAGAATATTTAAAATATTGGTTTATTGATAAAGAGAAAGTCAAACTGTTGCTATCTGGAAAACAAAGGCATTCCTAATTTTGCTTTAAAGATAATAATATCAATTCTTGCAAAATATAGTAATTAAGAAAATTAATTCACCTGGGCGCAGTGGCTCACGCCTGTAATCCCAGCACTTTGGGAGGCCAAGGTGGGTGGATCACAAGGTCAGGAGTTTGAGATCATACTGACCAACATGGTGAAACCCCGTCTCTACTAAAAATACAAAAATTAGCCAGGCATGGTGGTGCATACCTGTAATCCCAGTTACTCAGGAGGCTGAGGCAGGAGAATCACTTGAACCTGGGAGGTGGAGGTTGCAGTGAGCCAAGATCATGCCACTGTACTCCATCCTGGATGACAGAGCAAGACTCTGTCTCAGAAAAAAAAAAAAAAGAAAAGAAAAAGAAAAAAAATTAATCCTTTATCACAAAGCCTTGTAGCAGAACACATCTCCCCATATATACTGGCATTGTACCTAGGGTGGATGTGCCCCTCCCCTTACTTTCAGAAATGTCCTACTCTGTCTATGTAGTAGTGATATGATCGTTTACCTTGAAAACCCTAAGGACTCTTCTAGAAAGCTCTTAGAACTAGTAAAAGAATTGGGTAAAATTTCTGATACAAGATTAATGTACACAAATCAGTAGCTCTTCTATACACCCACAGTGACCAAGCAGAGAATCAAATCAGAAACTCAACCCCTTTTATAATAGCTGTAATAAATAAATAAATAAAACGCTTAGGAGTATACCTAACAAAGGACTAGAAAGACCTCTACAAGGAAAACTACACAACACTGCTGAAAGAAATCACAGACCAAACTTAAAACTTAATCACCTCCCAAAGGCCCTATCTCTAAATACATGACATTGCAGATTAGGGTTTTCACATAAGAATTTTGGGGGAACACAAACATTCAGTCCATAATATTGGCTAAGTTTGCAATTCAGATTACAGAAGCAGTAAAAGTCTGCAAAGCTGGGAAAGAAAATACGTTGAAGCACCCTAATATCTAAAGCTAAGATTGTTCTTTACTTCCAAAGTCAACCTAACCATAGTTCCAGGGACCTAAACATGACTAGTGGTATCAGCAAAAATCTACCTGGATTATTAAAAGAAATCAACCAGATAACCCTTGGTTATTATCCAAATTTCCACAAAGAATGCTTTATTTCTTGGATTTAAGTTTTGCGCCCCAAGAAATTAAAGCTATAGAAATGGGGGGAGTGATACTTTAAATGGTCATTCATAATTGACATTTCTTTATAATCAGGCCCATCAACCAACGAGTGGGTAGAGAAAATGTAGTACATATACACCATGGAATACTACTCATTCATATAAAGGAATGAAATAATGTCTTTTGTAGCAACTTGGATGGAGCTAGAGGTCATTATTCTAAGTAAAGTAACTCAGGAAGGGAAAATCAAATGTCATATGTTCTCATTTATAAGTGGGAGCTAAGCTATGAGGACATGTATTAGTCTGTTCTCACGCAGCTAATAAAGACATGCCTGAGACTTGGTAATTTACACAGGAAAGAGGTTTAATTAACTCACAGTTCCACATGGCTGGGGAAGCCTCAAAATCATGGCAGAAGGCAAATGAGGAACAAAGTCATATCTTACATGGTGGCATGCAAGAGAGAGCTTGTGCGGGGGAACTGTCCTTTATAAAACCATCAGATCTCATGAGACTTACTCATTACCATAAGAACAGCACAGGAAAGACCTGCCTCCATGATTCAATTACCTCCCACTGGGTCCCTCCCATGACATGTGGGAATTATAGAAGCTACAATTCAAGATGAGATTTGGGTGAGGTCACAGGCAAACTATATCAGGACACACAGGCACAAGAACAACATAATGGACTCTGGACTCAGTAGGGAAAGAGAGGGATGGAGGTGAGGGATAAAAAACTACATATTGGGTACAGTGTACACTGCTCAGGTGGTGGGTACACCAAAATCTAAGAAATCACATGAAAGAACTTGTCCATGTAATCAAAACCCACCGGTACCCCAGACACTGTTGAAATTAAACTTTTTTTAATGAGGAAAAAAATCAGGCTCTGTCTTTTTGCTTCTTCTGGCAAGTGTTGATTGGTTTCAACAGGAGGAAAAAGTAAAGAGAACACTGGACACTGGTGGCTGAGAGGCGAGGAGGGAGGAGAGCAGTGCTGTGGGCAGGGAGGGAGCTGGGATAGAGACGTGTGCCAGGAGGGCACACATTCACAGCTAAATTCACACTTTACGCCAGCATGTACCTAATTGTAAGTCATGGATGTATCTTCCAACAATAAAATGATCTCCGAATCAAGACCATAGAAGTTTATTTTACTAAGCATTGGAGAGTTTCTTTCCATGTTGAAGCTTAAAGTGAGTCGTGAAGAGTAATCTAGATGGATCCAGAATTTCAACTTCTTTTCCATGACATTCAGTTACTGTTTGGTGCCTTTACATGCACACACACACACACACACATGCTTGCACATGGCAGTGCATACACACGCACCAGCTCAACACACAGACAGCTGAGTCTATTGTTAGAGCGCTGCTTGCTGAGTTCGCTGGGATTTTCACAGCATCACAGCACATTATTTTTATGAACATAATAAAACAAAGATTAAGTGGGAATTTTAAGCTTTGTAGGGGGAATGTGTTTCCATGACAGGCAAATCTTATAACAAAACATGACCAGAGCATGGGGAGAACTTGACTTATGGAATTCAAGCAAATCCTCCTTTTATCCTCACCCTAAGATTCTGGAAGTCAAGGCATCATCAGAAAGCTACATTTTAGTAAAATCACACTATCAGCAATAACAGTTTTCAATTACAAGCTGCTATTTCCAGAGTTCTAATGTTCTGCATTTGCCTTTTAGAGATATTCTTTGGACCTTTAGATCAGTAAAAACTAATCATCATCCTATGTTCCATGTTGGGGCCAGGACAACAGCTTTCATGATGCCCTGATTGATTATGGGAACCTTCCTGCAGAAGCATAATTTATTAGAAGCAGACAGCTTATAAAGTCCTGTGAAACAACAGGTGCCAGGAGGAAACCAGACACTGTAATGAGCACTTGCTCTGGAGAAAGCAGAGATGCAATTGATGCAGTTTGCATTTATCCTTGGACGCAAATCAATCAAAGCCTTCCAACCAGATTACCTCAACATGCTACTGCAAACAGTTTCCATCTACAGTTACTGATGCTTTTGTTCTTAAGCAAGAAAAAAAAAAAATGGTATGGAGAAAAATCATGTATAGTACACAGGCTTAGAACAGATGTGTATACAGGAAGTAATTTAAGGAAGAAATAAATAATCAGAATATACCTGATGACACTTCATTTGGTTCCTTTGAAAATAAAATGTTACACATAATGAAATTTTCCATATAAGAGAAGGTCATCGATTCAAACTTACAACCTTAAAAGTTGTATAGAAGTTGTGTGCTTGAGGAAAACTACAAAGTCAACTATGGTAAGGGAGATAACCTTAAAAAAATTAGAAGTACATTTGAAATCATATTCAGTGTGTCTTATACCCTGTAACAAGGGTGTTTAATATTAAAAGAGGCAATGCCTACTTAGTAAATGGTTAACAAGCTTAATTAAATAATTCATGTAATGTACCAATGCATTGAAAATTTTATTGCATACTACTTTAATTACCATATTATTGCATTTAATTCATGCCCATGGACATGGTATATTCTATTTCTAGGCAAGTAGGAGTAGTATTTTTTAATTCTCATGAATAAAAATTATTACCATATTTTAAAAAATTTTATAGAAGATCAAATAATGCGAATAAGAAAATGTACCTAAGTTTTTATATAAGAATAAACACAATAAACTTAATATATACTCCTTGCTCTACTCTCAAAATGAAAGCATCTTTCAGTTCAAGAAACATGGCAAAACCCTGTCTCTACAGAAAAAATACAACAGGCTTGGTGACAGGACCCTGTGGCCCCAGCTACTCAGGAAGCTGAGGTGTTAGGAGCACTTGAGCCGAGGAGGTCAAGGCTGCGGTGAGCCGAGATTGTACCTCTATACTCCAGACAGGGCAACAGATGAGACCTTGTCTCAAAAAAAAAAAAAAAAAAAAAAAAAAAAGGGAAGAGAATAAAGAAAGCATCTTAAAAAACAACTTTCTTAATTACTTACATATAGGTTACATAATATGTCATTATTACAAAAATCTGTATTTCCCGCAGTTTGTGTCTGCACAGTTTGTGTTTCCTCTTTCTAGAGGAGAGAGAATGTTCTGTTCCTTTCCAGGTGCTGCTGGTAATCTCTTGTGGGTAGAGGATCTAGTTTGTTAAGAATTTGTTGTAAAGTTAGAGTTGCCAGCCCTGTGTGAGAAACTAATGGGCAAAGTGGAATGACTTTACTGTATGAGCTTCATTTCTTAAATTTAGGTTTGGGACCATGTTTTAGAGAGTTAAAATTTGGGGAAATTTGACTTCTACTTAACTAGAGGGTTACTTAATGCATTTTTTAAAATTGGAAATATCTTTGTGCCACTGAAGCATGCCTATGAGATCACAAGCATCTTTTTTCTCTTGTGACCCTTGACTGGAATCAGACAACATGCTGAGATTTGACAATTGCTACGAACAGTGGAAAGAGGAAAATAGATCTGTACCCCATCAACTTCACAGTGAAGGCTGAGCATTCTGGGATTTTTCTGGCATGGCTTGCTGAACCCTGACCAGAATAAAGTCTAGTGGGGCTGTGCCAGACATAATCGGGACCAACAGGCACTTCCACCTCTAAGCACCAGAGTTTTGGGGCGTCTGGGGCCTGGGGGTGTGGACGTCACTATTGTGATGCTGTCCAAGTGCTTTTGATTGTAGGAATGCTGGGACACTGGATATGTGGCTCTGGGATCATTTTACCCAAACAGAGATGTGATCAATGTGTCTTCTAAACAATCCTAGGAATCCCGGAGCCTTTGGAATCTGTGCCAGAGCAGTTCTAACAATCATAACTGCCAACACCAGCCACAGAGCAGCCAAACTGGACCTCAGTCCAGAGGAATAATTTACTGTAAGTATACTTCCGGAACCTTCCAGCAACAGCCGTGCACACTGGGACAATGACTGCTTTACACCCTCGGCCTTGGCTCCAGCCACGTTTCCCTGTCTCTGTTGTCCCTGAAGCTCTGAGGTTGAATACTTCCTGTTCCACTCCCATGTACCCCTCTCACCCCAAACTGCAGTGTTGGGGTACAGACAATCTAATTGACTGGGAAATACCTCCACAGCCTTGATATGCCAGGACTTGACTTAGGGCTGACTGCCCGGCTCCTGACTTCTGCAACCTGGCCTCTGGGCACCCCATGGATGAACTTCCACGCCCCTCTTCTTAAGTCTAGAAGGCAAGAGGCCCTCTGTCTTAGTCTATATATGTGATTCATCACCTCCAGGACTCAAATTTAGCCTGAAGAGCAGCTGCCTAAAAATGATTCTCCAGCTAACAACAAACATCCTTCCCTCCACAGCCACCTACATTCCCTTCCAATGCTCTGCCCAAAGTCACTGCCCATCTCCAGAGCCAAGCCAGGTCTCGTCTCTGCTCCTCCCAGACTTCTCCAGAATGGATCACTATGTCCAGGCCTGAGTCCCAGGCTGCTCTGGGACTGTGGCACCCACTGAAATGGAATTCCATGCTGCATGGTCCCATTCAAAGGCACATTTCCCCCGTCTCACCCTGCTGAGCTCAGTGGCTCCCTGACAACCAGCCTTCCCCCATGGTGACTTCCCCCATGAGTGTGGAGTGCCACGCCACTTTGCATGGCCTTTCTGGGCCCGTGATCCAGCCATAGTCGTCTCACCTGCAGCTTCCTGTACGTGCAGTGGCCCAAATCAATTTTAATATTGTCCAAAAGACCTTCCCATTTGGGCTATTTGTGTAATGCCAGCGGTTTAGTCCTTCTCCCTGAAAGATGACATTACTAGATAGCTTTCCTATTTATTGTTCACATTAATTCATCTAGAGAATTAGCAGGGAGCTTGCTTGGGTATTTAATTAAAAGGAAATCACAGACAACTTGGCACATTGTCTGGTGTCTGAAGAAAATGAGCATATACTGTTCTATTTAGGTGGACTATATTCTGTTAAATGACCACTAAGCCCGATTGTTGTAGAAGAAAATCAGAAGTAAAGTAGTATACAAGCACAGGAAAAGGAAGGCACACACACACACGTACGTTACTGCTATTATAACTAAGAATAGATTGTTTATTTTGAATGTCAGGATGACAGAAATTTTGTGTTTTGGAGCACATTATGAAAGAATAGCTTCTGTTTGAGTAACTAGATATCCATAAGAATAGCTTCTTCTGGACATGTATTTATGAATCTCAAATATTCCTTTTCTCAATGGGCTTTAACATTAATTTTATGCTATAAATTCTGTTGGAGGAAGGTTGGTGAAAAAGGAGTCAAAAGTAGAGAGAGGAAAAAGAGTCATAAGAAGACATAATAAGGAGGAAAGAGGCCTAGGGGAAAAAACAGCAAATGAAAGAGGTGAGAAATAAATATAGGTTAATATCAGAAGAATAGGGATTTGAACTGGAGACGCTGTACCTGAGAAAGCTGAGCTGTCACAGGAACAACTGTAAACTTGGAAGTCTTATGAATGAATGTAGAGCAGGGTATAAAACTTATAACAATCAGGTCAAGAAAATAGCCAAAATCCCAGTTTCTTTCACAAGTAGAAACAATTTGAAAGGAACTTACGTCCAGTTTCAGTAAGATAACTCTCAAAGAGGAGCAGTAAATCCAATGTCCACACAAGACATTCCACATAATCTGGTTATATTAATCATAATATCTCAGATAGACTCTCATATTATCTCCTTCCTTTGTAACTTCACTGTGAGGCAGTTAAGAGGCACTCAATCAATCCTCCTGCTTCAGCCTCTAAAATAGCTGGGACTACAAGCTACCACCATGGCCAGCTAATTTTTTAAATATTTTGTAGAGAAGGCATCTTGTTATGCTGCCCAGGCAAGGCAATGTTTCAAGGCAATTTCTCTGATTAGCATGTGAAGAAGCATAAACACAAGAGCTTTTGGAGATGGAACTTTCCCCACGTTTATTCCCTATCGTTTGTACTAGGGTGGGATATTCGTTAACTGCTTGTTAAATAAATGATAATAGTGGTAAGGAGAAAGATGAGAAGTGTTGGAATAACCTAGGAATCCAACGATAAGGGTCTTGTGTCTAATATTGGAGCTGAAAAGAACTGAGAAGAGAAAAACAGCACTCAGAAACTATGATGGATTGAATTGTGTTCCTCCTAAAATTCCTGTTGAAGTCCTAAACCCCAGTGCCTCGGAATATGACCTTATTAGGAAATCGGGTTGTGCAGGTGTCATTAGTTAAGCTAAGATGAAGCCACACCGGAGCAGGGCGGGTTCCTCATCCAATGTGATTGGAGTCCTTATCAAAAGGGAATTTGGAACACAGAGAGGCTCGCAGGGAAAACAACCTAGGAAGATGAAGGCAGAGGTTGGAGTGATGCTTCCGCAAGCCAAAGTATACCGAAGATTGTCAGGACAGATGCTTCCGCACAGCCTCCAAAGGAGCCAACCCTGCTGACACCTGATCTAGGACTTTTGGTCTCCAGAACTGTGAGTTGAGAGGTTTTCGTTTATAAGTCACCTCATCTGTGGTATTTTGTTCCAGAAGCCCAAGCAAACTAACACAGCAACTGGTTGGTTTAAAAAAAAAAAAAAAAAGCCTTCCTTTTTTCCTTCCTTTCTTCCTCCTTCTTTCTCTCTATTTTTTCTTTAAAAAAAGAGAAAAAAAGGAGTCAGAAGTATATTAGAGGTTCTAAACTAGAATTACTGGGGGAAATGTGAATCTTCTTGAAAAAATGGGAATGCCAAGAGACTGAGCCAGTTTGGAGAAAGATGATGAAGTCGGTCTTGACATGTTGAATTCAGTAGTGAAAATAAATCCGTGGCATTTTTCAGTAAAAACCTGAAGATATAAAGCTTCAGTTCTAAAAAAAGATTATTTTCCCTAGAAACTCAGATCGCAAAGATGTGTAGTCTTGCGTTTTTGCTTTGTAGTTGAAACCAAGGCAGTAGGTAAAATCTCCAAGGAAGAGTAGAACAAGAAAATGAGGGGGCCACACCCTGCCCTTCTTGGCATCTGATCTATGAAGAGACTCGGGAGAAAGACCATGGCTTCTCAGTGCTGTTTCCTGCTCCCTGTCCTCAAAGCAGCTGCTGAGCTGCCCCTTCCATGGCACTGTGACTATCCATGCAGGGACAGGAAGCAGACAGGCCACTGGGGGTGAATCTGGCCCTGGAGTTTACACCTGAACTCCTTCTCCTCTAGCAAGTGATGAAAATATCCACAACTGAGTCCAGCATGGACAAAAGAAAATACCCCTGGGAATTCTCAGAAGATCTGGGGAGAGGAACATGAAGCTCTGCTGAATTTCCTACCAGTGGAGCTGTGGACGCTAAGAGCAGAGCAGGATTTTAATCTTAATCTAGGTGAAATCTCATTTGTACTAAAAGGAGGAGCTTGCCCGGGACATTGCATTCATCATGCCCATCATTATTATAAATATGGGATGAGAACACAAAGCAATGAAGAAGGTCACATAATGAAACAATTTCTAATCAACTCAAGCACTATGAAAATACCCCAGACCTACAAGCCAAAAGGCCTGGATTTTGGCCAGGTGAGACCTCCTTAGCAGTGTGGCGTTGGATAAATCATCTCAAAGCAGCTAATTAACTCCACTAGCAATGGAAGGGCTAACCTAGACCAGGAGTGCCAAGCCTAGAGCTTACATCAGAACCAGCCCATAGATCTGGGCTCTGCAGCTGGCACATGGTCAATGTGCTTTTTAATTTGAAGACCCTTCAGCAGGCTTCTGCCAGGTCGCTGCAGTCCCTACAACTACTGCATTCCCATCCTGTATGGTTTATTAATGGTCCCTATTGACAAGCAGAATTCTAAAAGTGAACCTCCTCTTGCCTCAGTTATTTAATCAGACTAATCTACTACTGCTGTGAAAGGGTTTTGCAGATGAAGTTAAAATGCCAAGTCAACTGACTTGAAGATGATCAGATGGACCCAATATGATCACATGAACATTTTACAGTGAAAAGGACTCCAAGCGTCACTGCTAGTTAGAAGACAGAGGAGCTCCATGGGAAGGGATTTGGGCAGTGGATGGGACCACAGAGCAGCCCCAGGCTGACAGCCAGCAGGGAGACAGGACCTCCGTCCCATAGCCACAGGTAACTGAATCCTGCTGCAACCACATAAGGTTGGAAGAGGACCCCACGCCTCCAGAGGACAGCCCTGCCTGTTTGCCTTCTGGATTCAACTGGAGGCCTGAAGCAAGGAGCCCAGCTGAGCCCTGCCGAAGACCACTGCTGGACGCTGCTGCAGTGATGATCCTCTATGATGCTGAATAGAAAACTAACCTCTCCCTTGAGGGTTTCTCATCTGAAACACTTGGATCTTTGAATCTTGACATCATGAGAAAAAAACACCAAAGAAACCTACAAAGCCCGGAGCCTCTTTCTTCCAGGTGCCAAGTCTCATTCATTTTCCCATTGTTTGCTCGTGCATTCATTCACTCAACAAATACTATTTGAAAACACACTATGTGCAGATCCCTGTTACCCAAGGAATACGGGAATGGGCATAGCAGTGTCACACGGTACCACCAGTTCTATCACACAGGCCTGCGGTGAGTTTAAGAGGCTCTCTATCTTCTGCCCATCCCGCAGAGCCCTGAATTCTCATATTTACTGTTGTTCTCACAAAATCCAAGTACTGGGAGGCTAAAAGTAGTTTTAAATGTTTTTTAAAGTAGTTTTATAGAGTTTTAAATGATCACACACATCATGTTTTGATTAAAATCAGTGTTTTGTGTGTGTGTGGAAAGAAGAGTATATATATTTCTGAAACAATAAAGTCCCCAAATGTATATCATTCCCAGGATTACACTCAAGCCACATTCTGTGTCCTCTTCTTATCTCTGAGACACCGAAATAACCGACAGTGTCTTATGTTTACTTCAGAGTGACCCAGATGTGAAGCATGCATTTTATCCACCTTTGCTATTAAGCAGTAGACATGTCTGCACTGATTTCACATCTACATTTCTTAAGGGAGCCAGGGAGCAGGGAAGCAATTTCATAACACCAGCACTTGGAGTGGTGTCATCCCCCTCTATTAAATTACACCAAAAGGATTTTTAAAAAAATATTTATTCTGTCTTGCTGACACACATATCAGATGTGATCAGCTTTCAAGTCAAAACATTATGTTTCTAATTATACTACAAATGGCCTGAGCTGGGAGAATCAACATGCTTCCTTTTCACTCTGCACCTCCTTCTCCTAAAACAAAGTGGCCTCAGCCAGGATTCAGCTGGCAGATTGGAGAATGATTCATAAGGTAAAGTGGGATTCAACTTGGCTTTTCCACGGACTGTCTGCACAGAGCCAAAAGGAGCTAAAATGTGTTTGTTTCCACAATACAAGCAGTTTTCACAAAATGACACACGGGGAACAGACACAAGGAGGAAGATCATCTGATATTTTCTCTGCAACATGGCCTGTTTCCTCAACAGATATATGCTATCTATAGTCAATAACTATTTCACACACAAGATTAAGGAAGTTCCATACTCAGGCCTGGGAAAGCTGATGCAGTCATCATTGACTGGTGCTTCACAGCCAAGAATTCAGAGCAAGGCCCTTCAGAGCCCCGCTGGGACAATCCTATGATGGAACTCATCTCCAGTCACAGAATCTGTTTTTAGGAAAGAAATATTCCATTTTGCCCATGGTTTCGATAAAAATTCCTCCAAGACAATGCTTACATTACACAAAATGACCAGTTTGTTCCTCCTAGAGAACAGAGTAGACAGAATCCCAGGAACTTCTGAGCATCTTGCAGTCAGGCTGGTGACAAGGACTTCCCACTGCCTGGAGTTGAACAAGCCCATCTGCCCTAAATATGGGGGTACCTGCCTCATTTTTAGAGACTTCCCTTAAGGTCTATTCCAGGCCCTAATCATAATCATAGGCATAAGAAAATGTTTCCGTGTGATTAATAGCGATTTCTCTTAAGGAGGTTTATTTCTGTAGTTGCCATGAGTAACAACTGGTCTTTTCATATCACGCCTTGCAACTAAAAACTTCCTCTTCAGGGCCAAGTGTGGTGGCTCATGCCTGTAATCCCAGTATGTTGAGAAGCCAAGATGGGGGGGATCTCGTGAGGCCAGGAGTTCAAGACCAGCCTGGGCCACATAGTGAGACCTCATCTCAACAAAAAATTGTTTTAAACTTAGCCAGGTGTGGTGGTGCATACTTGCAGTCCCAGCAACTCAGGAGGCTGGAGGGGATCGCTTGAGCCCAGACCCCTATCTCTAAATAATAAATAAATAATCTTCTTTGACTTTCATGTTTTCAGGTTAGGTATTCCTAGTGAAATAAAATACTCTTTTTAATACTGTCTTCCTCTCTGGCTCACAGGTTTCAAGGCAGCTGGGAGGGTGTAGGTCTTAGTCATTGCAACAATCCTATGTTCAGTACAGGGTCTGCCATGCAACAAAGGTTTACCGAATTTAATCTTTTGAATTCTCCAATTATTGGCATTGTTTCTGGACATATTCTTTTTACCCATTGCATCATCAAGACTACCTATCAGTACAGTTGTGATGGTGGTTACAATGTTAAAACACTTCCCAACCCCATTGTCCCTCTCCTTGATACCCTGGTCACTTGAGTTTCCCACCTATGATCCTCTGGACCTTCCAGAACTTTCCAATATCCAGCAAGTAAAGGGTTAACACCTGATCCCACCTGGATAGCTTCCAGGACCCTGCTGATTGGCCAGTGTCTGGTGCCCTGGGTTGAAATAGCTCTGAAGTATTTTAGACACAGTCCTGACTGCAGTGTTATTAATACATGATCAAGAATAACACTTTAAGGGAGATCAATTTAAATAATATACCACAAGTGTTATCAAGCCCTTCTCTTTTTCATCTGTAATATCTGAATTGAGGGTTGCCCTGCTGTGGCCAGAGGTGGCACTTCAGGACAAATGCATGAGAAACCTCAGAGAACAGGCAGAGGAAGCAGCCTCAGTCCTGGGGTGGGGAGGTGCTAAAGGAGCCCTCAAGGCTGAGTCAGCCTGTTCTGCTAAGGAGACTGCAGGAATAGTACCACACCCTTAAAATGTCCCTAAAGTACCAAGTTTATAGAAGTGAAATCAGACAGCCCCCTCAAAACTTTGAGTAGATACTCACTTGCTGGATAATTTAGGAAGCTTTTTAGAGCTGATTTTGTTTGGGAGTCTTTATTGTTGTATTCTGTTTTATTTTATTTTCAGTTTATGTTCTGGGATAGCAGGAAAGGTCCCAGGAAAGGAACTAGAGCTGGAACAAGAAAATATCTTCCTATTGTTGCCTTCTTTCTTTCCTCTCCATGGTAGAGCATAGAGAAATAAGTGCTTTGCACTTTATGGGCACCTGGAGAGGCATTTGTTTTGTGGCTTGCAAAGGAAATTTTCGGAATTATTGCTTGACAGACAACACTTCTACCAGTAACCCTCAAAACTATAGGTGTTAGGCAAGTCTTTTTGGCAAGACATAATGGTAGGAGACATGTATATTTTCCATTACCTGACTCAGAAAATGTACAAAAAGGATAAGAAACAGCAAAAGGCATCTTTCCATTTTAGTGCATACACTTTGCTGCTCAGTAATCCGTTTTATGTATGTCATAATTAATTAGACTGATCTGCAGCTGAACATTTGGTGGTTTCCAGTCTTTTGCTCTTTGAGTCAATGAATTGGACGATGGATTTTTTGCATATACATCTGCATGTGTTGGATTGATGAGTCAAAAGGTATGTGTATGTTTTTAATGAGAAAAGCAAGCTGTAGAACACAATCTGTCGTATAAGTCTGTGTTTTATTTTCAATGTGTTTATATGTTCATTAACGTATAAGTGTATAAAGAAATTACGTATTTCTGCAAGGTCAGGTAACAAATTGCTAAGGTAAGCACTTCTAGGAAACAGGGATGAGAATGGAGGTAATTTTTCACTTTTATATCTGTTAGACATTTTTATCAAGATTCCCATTACTTTTATAATAATTATTAATAAAATGATGCATGAGTTACACCAAGATAAAATCCACAAATCAGCAGAGTTATGAGCCAATAAGGACATTTTGTATACAATTAGCACATTTCAAAGCAGTTTGTATTTCATGGAAAAAAATACAGAAATCCAAGAAAAATCAGAGTTCCCTTGAATTGGGATTTAAATAAGCATAGGTAGCACTCCTCCCTTCAATTAAGTTTGAAAAGTTTAGGTTTACAGGGAAGCAGAGCCCAGGAATTCAGCATTCAGAAGTCAGGATTCAATTTTCTAGGACTGAAACCTCATGCTATTAACAAGCCTTTAAACAAGCTGAGTAAGTTGCTTTCTCTTTCTTGGTCTCAGTTTCCTCACTGAAACATGAGAATGAAAGAGTACATTTTACCTCATTGAGTAATTGTGAGGGTTAAAGAGATAATTCAGGCAGCGCTCAGCAAAGAGTCTGAAATAAGTCCTCAATAAATGTTCACTATGTTTACTATTACTATTATTTAATAGAAAAAGCAGCAACTCTGAAAAAAAAATTACAAAATCATGTTTATTGTACTAAGACAAACACAATATACAAACAAAATTTCCTCAATCCAAGAAAAAAATGAATATTAACAGTGGTGCAAATATTCAGGTTCCCTGAGATGATGACTTCCATCAAAGCAGGTTGAGGTATGTTGTTTTCAATTATTTATCACAACAAGTTACCATCACAAATCAATTTCAGTGTGTCCAGAAGCTATATCTTGGTTCTGTGGGCCAGCATCTCCCAAATCCAGCACGATTTTGCATTCAAGAAGGAAAATATATCTGTGTCATGTCTTGGCTACTCTAAGAAAACATCAGCATCTGCTTTGAATGAGAAGGCCCTGTGCCCGCAACCCTGTCTCTTCTGTCTCTTATTTCATGCTGGATGCTCTTGGATCTGCCTCTGCCCCTGGGACCAAGCCAGTCTCCAGAGAAAGTAGCAGCACTGACCCCATCTGGCAAGACTCAGAACCAGCCACCCTTGAGGGTTCAGGAACCAGTAGGGAACGTAGGGCCGACAACTTCTTTCCTGCTTTGCCCCTTTTGTTTCCATTGGTTGCCTGGAGTCACTCCTTTCTGGGGATTTCCTCTTTGTTTTTGGTACAGTGTCCTGTTCCTGCCGTCGCCTTCCCAGGACAGGCATCTTGCACCAACTTAGGGTTAACTTCTTGTACCCAAAAATATGTCCAAAAGAGTCTGTCCCCCTCCCCTCGCAAATTGTATAGCAAGTGTCATTCGTATTTCAGCAAGACTTGCCATCATCATTTTCTATTTCCCAGTGGACACCCCAATACCCCTGGGGAGTCAGTGATGGGAAACCCAAAGTGAAGGGCACTAACTAGTCAGGACTTGCATGGACACATCATATACTCCCCTCTTGCATGCAATTTCATCACATTTAACAATTAAGGCATGCTTTTCCTCTGAATAATGGAAGTCACGTATTGTTGTTGCAAATTAAGCAAATAGGGGTATATCAAGTAAATGCCAAAGATGCTCCCTTCCCAAGTTAACCATTGTGAGTATTTAGAGTGCCTCCTCCCTGTTGTTCTCATTTATTTGTTGACTTCATAGCCATTTGCTATGTACCTGTCATATGCTAGGCTCTGAATTTCATGCTGGGGATGCAGCAGTCAGCAAAGCAATGAGGTCTCTGCTTTCATGCTGCCAATAAAGACATCCCCAAGGCTAGATAATTTATAAAGAAAAAGAAGTTTAATATACTTACAGTTCCACATGGCTGGGGAGGCCTCACAACTGTGGTAGAACTTCCATTTGGAAGGAGGATAGAGACAGGCTATAAGGAAGAATGCCATTCTTAATAGAGGGTGGTGGTCCCAGAGGGCCTCTCGGAGGAGGTGCAATTTAAGCTACTATGGCTGGAAACTCAGCCAGGAAAGGACTCAGGAAGGGTACCCAGGAGAGGATTTAGGCAAAGGTGGGGGAAGTGTGTGGTGCTCAAGCATCAAAAGAGCCATCGTGTGCCTGGAAGCCCAGCGGGGAAGGGAACAAGGTGACAAGAGATGACACAGGAAGGAGGCAGTGGCAGCACGTTTAGAGCCTGGGAAGTCCTGTTCAGGAGTCAGTTCTATAACTGGAATTTCCTATAAGTGGAATTGCTCTATTAAAGACACATAGGCTTATGTTTTCATAGATTCTGTCAAACTGCTCTCCAAGGAAGTTATATCAATGGATAACCATATAAGCAACTACACACGACTGTTCTGTTGTTATTGGAGATTGTCATTTTTGAAGTTTATGAATTATAGAAATATATGTTCTAAATAAACAATAGACATAAATTAATAAATTATTGCTAGAGTCTGAAAGTCTGTGTCCCTCCCCAAATTAATATGTTGATATTCTCACCCCCAGGGGGATGATGTTAGGAGTTGGGGCCTCTGGGAGGTGGTTAGGTCATGGGAGCAGAGCCCTCGCTGATATGGTTTGTCTGTGTCCCACCCAAATCTCATCTTGAATTGTCTGTAGCTATATGTTGCAGGATGGAGCCTGCGGGAAGTAATTGAATCATGGGGGTGAGGCTTTCTCGTGCTGTCCTCATGATAGTGGATAAGTTTCATAAGATCTGATGGTTTTATAAGGAGGAGTTTCCCTACACAAGTTCTCTCTTGTCTGCCACCATGTAAGAGGTGCCTTTCACCTTCCACCATGATTGTGAGGCCTCCCCAGCCGTGTGGAACTACGAGTTCATTAAACTTCTTTTTCCTTATAAATTACCCAGTTTGGTGCATGTCTTTGCCAGTAGCATGAAAACAGACTAATATACTCACGAACGGGATTAGTGCCCTTAACAAAAGTGACTCCAGTGAGCTCCCTCGCCCCTTTCACCACGTGAGGATGCAGCAAGAGGGCTCCATCTATGACCAAAGAAGTGAACCCTCAGCAGACATTGAATTGTTAGATGCTTTACCCTGGACCCCAGGCTCCAGAGCTGAAAAATAAATAGTTACTTAGAATTGCTTGTAATTGCTATTTATAAGCCACTCAGTGCATAGTATTTATTAAAGCAGCCTGAGCAGACTGAGGCAATGGAGCATCAATATCAGTCCACTAATCTGATGTAACATGTTAATCACAGAGCAGACTGGGCATGGGAAATGTGGGAACTCCACTGTCTTTTCAGTTGTCCTACAAATTGAAACTGTCATTAAAAAGTCTGTAAAAAACATGTCAGTTGTGTGTCTTTATTTGTGAAATTTAATCTTTTCACATGCTCATAAGTCATTTGTATTTGAATTTTTGTTAATTCCTTGTTTATGTTCTATGTCCAGCTTTCTATTATTTTTTTTCCAGAGTTTCTAAATTTCCAAAAAAAAGTTCCAAGTTTTTAAATAATGTTGTCTATCTTTTGCTGTGTATGAAATTTGGCCAAATCGGTCAAATTTTATAACCTTTGGGGCTTCATGGCTTTCTTAGAAAATACCAACTTAACCTACCATTGCATTTAGAATAATTTTATCCACAGTGAAATTAACCTAAAATATTTACATATCAATTAATTAGTAAACCAGTTACATGAGTCTCCTTAAGCTGCTGGAACAAATACCACACACTGGGTGGCTTAAGCAACAGGCATTTATTTTCTCACAGTTCTGGAAGCTGGAAATTCCAAGATTGAGTTGCCAGAAGGGTTAGGTTCTGATGAGGCCTGTTCCCTTGGTTTGCAGAAGACCACCTTCTCATTGTATCTTTATATAGCCTCCTCTGTGTGTGTGTGGAGAGATAGAGAGCTTGTGTCTGTTCTTATTGGGACACTAATCCTATCAGATCATACATTGTTAATGACTCCATTTAACCTGAATTACCTCCCTAAAGTTCATTTCTCTGAATATAGGCACATCGGGGAATAGTGCTTCAACCTGTGCTTGAAGGGGGAACACAAGAGGGACATAATTCAGTGCTTAATGTCACTCAACAGATATTTATTGATAGTGGATTAAATATTCTACACTGTGCTTGCTAATTGAGAGAATATAAAGGCATGGCCCCGGACATCCACAAGTTTACAATCTAATCTTAAAGGCATACAATAATATTTGCAATAATTATAATTTGGCAGATTCAAGTACTTCCCCTGACGGAAAAAAACACAGTATAATGTCTAGACCGTAAAAGTGGCTGGAGACTTGTTTTTCTGCACCTCTCAGAACACAGAGATGCACCATAGCATTAAACACATGACTGCCGTCCTCAATCTCTAGTCAAAAGTAACTTGTGACTTGGATGTGAAGGTGAAGTTATAGAATGTAGCAGAGAAAGAGGGAGAAATACAGCAAGACACTGAAAAATATCAAAGTGTACAGACAAGGAACCCAAAGCATAGGGATCCCAGGCTACTACAAAGTACACACTCCCTGGAGTGGAAGGAATGACAGCTAAGTATATGATGCATTTTTTTTCCTCTGAAATCCTCAAAACTTTTCTCAAATATTTATTATCCTCTGATAATCACACCAAGGTAGAAAATAAATAAGTTTGCTAGGCTTTCTAAATTTTAATTTCACGTAGCTACTCTATAGGGAGTATAGGGATATATACATACAGGGATCTCATGATCATGAATTTGTTTATTAAATATTTTGCTGAATACCTACTTTGCATAAGGTTGCCCCAATTGTGGGTATATAATAAGGACTAGGACATAGTACCTATACCAAAAAACATTGACATCTTAGAGCTAGAAGGAAACAAGAGCTCCTCAATTTGGAAAAAGATTACCCACTCCCCCGCCCCCCAGCTTTGGCAACCATGGAGGGATCGCTATTTGACCCCTGACTCATTGCAACTAAGATCCTCAGAAGTACCCTCAGGATGTTTCCCAGAGCTCTGAAAGAAGCCACTCACCACCAGCAGAACCAGGTGGGCACAGGAGTCAACATCTGCCCCTTGCACTGTTCTGTGCTGCCCCCTTTAATAATTTAACAACCTAAAAACCCATGAAAACCTATGCCGTGCCACTTTGATCCCATGCTTTATTCCCATTGGATTCTCCATAGAATTAAAGAACAAGATGGCAGACCAATTGCTAAACTCAAGAAAACTAACACATTTTACCTGACTTGTTGAACCTAATTCCAATATCTGCCTTCATTTAACAGTGGACACTCAGAAAATGATTTTTAAAAACACAAAAACAAACAAAATCCAGTGGATGTGGAAAACATACATGCCTACTTTTACTTTCCTGGGTCAGAAGTGCAAGTGAAAGCAGGCACCTCTCCAACTACCATTATGCAGGGAAAGATGAGTGAAACAAAGAAACCCAAATGGCATTCATTAAGGCCATAGAACCAAACTGAATAATGTGAGATTAGACAGTTGCCAATGATCTTCACTGTATAAATACTGGATCTTAGTGCCTAAATATGGTAGACAATGCCTGCTGGCATTGGTGAAGATGAGGATTCCGAAGAGAAGTGAAGGAAGGAGGGTCAGGAGGTTCTGGGAATGGTTTTTCATAGGGAATTTCCCAATACCAACATTTTTCCTTTACTTTGGGGCTTCAGCGTTATAATGGAACACATTCTATGTGAGGGGTTCTTTGGCACAGAGGCTACAATTTGGTAATGATTGTCCTTGTCATTATTATTATGCCATTTATTTTAGTTTGATTATGTAATACATCCAACACTACACTGTGAATTTTCAACAGCTTATTTCAGGTAATGATCTTAACAGCTCTGCCCTCTACCCAAGGAGTGGCTATTAAAATGAATGTCATCTGCCCAGAATAAGAAACTGATAAGACTGAATTATTGATTACCCTATGAAAGTTTTCATTTGAAGTGTTCTGTGGGTTAATGCAATAATCAAATCCATTTCCCCAGTCTGTGCCCTGCTCTTCTCTCTCAGCTCCAATTTCAGCTCTGAATTGTAAAACAGAATGAGGTTTTACTCAGAGCCTCTTTCCCTCTACCTTCCAAGTGCTCTCTGCAGTCATCCCAAGTCCTGGCCTGAAAGCTGAGGGAATCAGCTGCCCAAAAGGAGAGCAGGCTCCACGCCATTTTTCTGCAAAGCAATTTTCCAATGGAAATTCGATGCACTTGCATGATGTGGCTTAATTCCTCTGCTTGAAGCATAGGACTTAGCAGGCTGCAAATCCTTAGCTCCTATGAAACATGAACACCTGTCAGGTGGCCAGGTTTGCCTCTCATGATGAATTTCCTCTTGCAGGAATATTGTGAGGTAGACCCAGAAGAGGAGTGCAGAGGTATGGAGGCATCAAATGACCTTGACCCCCAGCCCACAGATGACCCAGACTAGTACCCTAGCAAGGTCAGGGCATGACCTAAGCATCTCCCAAAGGCCCCACCACCTAATATCATCCTATTGAGGGGTTTTAAGATATCATCATGTGAATTTTGAGGGGGAAACACAACATTCAGCTCATAACAGAGGAATTATCTGGGATCTGAGCTCTCCAGAACATGGAGTGGGACAGATGGTAAGAAGGCTGAAAGGATGGAGAACAGGGGAGCTGAGGAATGCTGGAGAAGCCCACTTGTCTCAGCATTTTGTTCAGAATTTCTCTAATATTCCTATCATATGAGTGTTACTTATTTTATAGGCATGTCAGACAGACCACGAGACATTTCTGGTTGACCTGGATAGAATGCAGAATACAGAGTTTCTATACAAAGGATGTCTTAAAGGAATTGATGGCAGCATCGGCACCTGGAAATTATTATAGGGTAATTTGGAAATCATTCTATTACAATTTGGAGATTATTGCATTGCAATGCAATATAGTGGAGTAATTTCCAAATACTCACGTCAAAACATGAGGAATATGAGAGAGATAGGAGAAGCCTCCTTTGATCGCCCCTTGACACTGGCACCAAACCCAGAAGTCCTTTTCTGTAGACCCCTACTTGAGTTTCAGAAGAGGGGGAGTCTTTTTTTTTTTTTTTGAGAAAGAATCTCACTCTGTTGCCCAGGCTGGAGTGCAGCGGTGTGATCTCTGATCATTGCAACCTTTGACTCCCAGATTCAAGCAATTCTCCTGCCTCAGCCTCCCAAGTAGCTGGGATTACAGGTGTGTGTCACATGCCCAGCTAATTTTTTGTATTTTTAGTAGAGACGGGGTTTCACCATGTTGGCCGGGCTGGTCTCAAACTCTTGACATTGTGATCCTCCTGCCTCAGCCTCCCAAAGTGCTGGGATTACAGGTGTCAGCCACTGCTCCTGACTGAGTGTCTTCAAGTTAGTGCAGCCAGATGGGTTGTGATGAAGGAAGTACAATTTTTGGAAATGTACTGTGTGCTGTGGCTTTTGGGGGAAAGATACAATGAGAACAAATGATCCATCAACAGATTTCAGACAATTTGGTCCTCCCCGGAAAGCCCAAAAAGAAAATATAACAAACAAAAGGGGAAAATGAGAGAGAGACCCTGCATAAGGAAACCAGGTCTTCAATAAGAAATGGGAAAAATGGATGAAAATGGGGATGAATCATCTTAAATGGCATCCCAACGAAATTGATTTGAAGTTTCACAGAGGAAATGGGCCCCGTGAAATGACTACAATAAAGACTTTTGTATAATAAATGTTTTTTCTTTGTGTGGGTGTACACGTGTATTTTGAGCTTCCAATGCTGATGAAAAGTTGGTCGTGGTGATATATCTAATACAGGGCATAGTACTGGAAACACAAGTGACGAGCCCTTTGGGACTCATTATGTTCAGAAAATTTTTTCAGGATCTAAAAAGGCATGGATTGGTGTCTTGAATGGTTTTCTCCTAAGGTCTGTCCGTGTGTACTGAAGATAAAGGTGACTTTTCCAGCACGGAATCAGTTAATGATCCTCCCGTGGCATTGACAGCTCCAACGCCTCTCTATCTCTGCCTTTGCTCTCGTGTTACCGAGGCATCCTCTCTTTTCATCTGTAGGGTTGCAGATCATTTTCAGAGTGAGTTTCCCAGGTCATGGAACATTTCAGCATCTTTGAATCTAACTTCTGAGAATTTCTAATGATTTCTGATCACTCTTTAGGAAGGCAGCAATTGGTTTCTGCATATCACAGAGCAACCACTCTGGGACACTTTTCAAAGTGCTTTATCAAATTAGCTTTCCATAAAAGTTCAAAACAAGTAAACTCTTCATCACAATATTACACACATACAGAAAAATGCATACATTGCCCACAAACAGCTCCATGAATTTTCACAAAGTAAAAACACCGAGGTAACTTCTACTCAGATAAGAAAACAGAAAACTAACAACAGGCTGGCGTTCCCCTCGATCATCTCCCAAGTCATGGCCACTTCCTGCTTCCTATTTTTAAAAATCTCCAACAAAACATGACCAGCACTTCTGAAATTCCCCTCTGTTTCAAACCCCTACCAGGGTAACCAGCATCCCTGCTCCTAACTACATAGCTTAGTTTAGCGTATTTTTTAACACTATATAAATAGAATCCCATTTTTAAAAGTCGCTTCACTTTTATCACCATCGAGTAGTTTTACCCAGTTTTAAATTTCATATACATGGAATTATAAAGAATATGTGCT
Source organism: Alouatta palliata (assembly GCA_004027835.1). Classification (NCBI taxonomy): domain Eukaryota; kingdom Metazoa; phylum Chordata; class Mammalia; order Primates; family Atelidae; genus Alouatta; species Alouatta palliata. Next base: position 28,045 of record PVKV010016645.1, read on the forward strand.
TGTCTGACTTCTTTCATCCAACTTTATATTTGTGAAACTTTCCAAGTGGTTGCATGGATCTGAGTTGGTGCATTTTTGAAAATTTTATTAGTCTCTGTTATGAGCATCCTGCTTATTCACTCATTCTCCTGTTGATGAACATTAGATGCTTCCAGATTTGGCCTATTGTGAATAGTATTTCCGAGAACATTTTTATATATGTCTCTTGAGGTACAAACATAAATTTCCATCCCCAGGAATGGAGTTGCTGGATCATAAGGCACATTGTAAGGTATATTCAGCTTCATTAGAAATGCCAAATGGATTTGCAAAGTGATTGCACCAGTTTACACCCCATCCTCTGTGTGTGAGAGCTCTAGCTGCTCCATGTTCGCACCAGAATGTTTTACTGCTTGCCATTTCAAATGCAGCCATTCGGACCGTGTATCTCATTGTGGTTTTTATTTGCATTTCCCTGATGAATAATTGTGTCAAGGGTCCTTTAAATACACATATTGGTCACTTGGATATCTTGTTTAAACATCTATTCAAGCCTTTTGCCTATTTTTAAAAGTTGGGATGACTTTCTTATGGATTTATTTGTAGGTATGACTTTATATATTCTGGAGACAAGCCTTTGCTTAGATACATACATTGCAACTATCTTTCCCTAATCTGTGGCTTTCTAACAGTCTTAACGACTTTTGGTTTACAGATTTTCATAGTTCCAATGCAGTCGAATGTATCCCTCTTTGATTTATCTTCAGTGCTATAATAAAGAACAATTAATCTCCTCATTATTTCCCCTTGAATCCACTTCTCTGGACACATGGGAAAGATTTTGCAACACAATCTTGATCACATGTGTAACCAGTTTTTACCAAGATGAGGGGTAAATATATGGCCAAGCAGACACCACGAGGTAGAAATGAAAATGAGCTTCACTTGGATGCAATTAAGGCTGCAACAGCACAGGTCAGAGAAAAGCAACTCCAGAGAGAAATCAAATGGGACCTGTGCCTTTTTGAAAACCATTAACAGTTTGCAAGGTGAAAATAAATTAAAATGGGTCTCAAGGTTGGCTAGAAGGCAAAACAAAAATAGTTCAAACTTGGAGTGGGGATGGAGGGGTGTGGGATGCGGGTGAGAAAGTGACCTCTTCTGCCTTGATGTCTGCTTGTGCGAACCCCTGTCTACCAACCTGCCCACCCAGGTCTCTGTGCACGGCTGACTCAGGAGACACCCACAGTCTGGCTGAGGGCCCATTTCATCATCTCAAGCAGCCAGAGCTGACTCTGGTTGGCATTTGATTTGTCTGAGCCTTGTTAGCTGTGTCTTTCATCCTCTTTCCTCTTTGTGCAGTCTAATTTCCTCTTCATTCTAGACACATCTGATATGGCTTGTCTCCACCATGCAGGTGGGGACAAAGATTTGGCTGTGTCCACATCCAAATCTCATCTTGAATTGTAGTTCCCATAATCCTCATGGGTCAAGGGAGGAACCAGGTGGAGATAATTGAAACATGGGGGTGGTTTCTCCCATCCCGTTCTTGTGGATAGTGACTTCTCGCGAGACCTGATGGCTTTAGAAGGGGCTTTCTCCAAGCTAGCGCTCATTCTGTCTCCCGTTGCCGTGTGAGGAGGTGGGTTCCGCTGTGACTGCAAGTTTCCTGAGGCCTCCCCTGCACTGCAGAACTGTGAGTAAATCAAACCGCTTTTTTTACTGTATTACGTAGAAGTCTCGGGTGTGTCTTTATTAGCAATGTGAGAATGGATTAATGCATCCTTTCTACACACACAACCCTGCCACACAAGGGACTTCCATGAGCCGCCTACTCCTCTGTGCTTCAGTCATAACCGGCAGACAATCCTTGTATGTTGGTGTCCTCCATGGCCCTATCAGTCTTGATAAATGCTGGTATTCTGTTAAATAAAGTCATCTCAACAAAACGTTATCAAGTAATCACAGCGTGAATGTACTTCAGGAGTTTCGGTGATCTGGCTCTACCCCTAAGATAGCCCAGTCTGACATTTGAACTGTTTCTTTTTCATTGCATTGGATTTTTAAAGTGTTTTGATAGATATTATATTTTTCAGATAAAATAAGTAAAACCGAGTGAGGTAAAATATCACATATGTAGTCAATGACAGTCATGATCAGAAACGAAGGTCTCTTACACTGTCTTCTGATTTCTGCTGTGAATTCTCTGATGGTCCTGGGTTATATTATGCAAATACCATGTTGGCCATTCTTGGCACCAGCATCATCTTGCCTTCCAGAATGGAATATTTGGATAACAGGTTTCTCTTTGCTACCCTCTGTGTAGTTATTCTTGGCTTATGTTATCATTTATGACTGAAAAGTCTTAACTCATAAAATGCAACTGGGTATAGTTAACTTGACGCTTTCATTAAATTTCAGAAAAATACCTACCTTCCTCCTCTTCTGAATTAGGTGCTTTTCTTCAGAGAGGCACAGTAGGTGGGGAAACCTACATTGCCAGACTAAACTGTATTTGAGGTATGTGGAAGGGTTACAGATTCAATTTAATGTTTTTGTTTCAGTTTTTAAAAGTCCACCTTCTGCATCATATGAGAATCAATCTGTCTCTTGGAGTTTTCAACATGTTTGATGGTCATGTCTATTTATCTAGATAAGTCAATAGTCTCCAAGGTGGAGTGTGTACCAGTTCATGAAGCTCACATAATCATGCCTTATGTTTCAGGAAGAATTTAGTAAAATTCTATTCTTTGTTATCTCATAGATTAAAAATTCCTATGTTTGGATAAGTTCTATAACAGATATATTACATTATTTTATGTATGCACATATATCCTATAAATAAATTTTGAAACACATATTTTGGGTAGTACGTACTCAAATTACTTTAAATAATGAGTGCACAGTCAATAAAATGTAGACATCACTGCCAAAGATGGTTGGAAGACTAACACAATTAATCACTGTTAAGTAAAAATAGATGGCTAATCTTGGCCATGGCTCAATGAACAGAGCCCAGGATTTTAAGTCAAATAAACCAGCTTAGAGCCAGGTTCTTCCACTTCCCTATGTAACTTGTATCTTCCAAAGTACTTATTATGTTTAAAGTGGAGGTAATAATGCCCATCTGGAGGGATTCGAGGGACAATTAGAGCAGATTGTGAATGTAGAGCACCTGCCAGAGTTTGTTCTGAGTAGATGGTTACTTCTAATTTGATTATTGTTATCTCTGGTGCATCACCGATTTGTAATATCTTCTTTGTTGCGTTAGATATGACCCCTCTTTGTTGCAAAAAGTTTCATGCATTATTTCCAGGTATCATCTATCTAGGCTTTCATGAACAATGATAACATGTAGGGCAGGGTTCCCCCACATTAACCCAGTTGCAGCCTCATCAAAGCATGCCAGGTTATTACAGCAATCATGTGAAGGGAGGTCCCCAGGCTTCATTTTTTGAAGCCTCCTTAGTTCCTACATCACATGGATTCTGAGTAAGGAGACAGCAGGCTTGCCATGGAGCTCACTGTAGCATGACAAGATCAGGCCAACAGGCAGCAGACAAAATATGGCAGGTCAGAGATCTGTACCAGCAAGTAAATGGGGCCACAGTACTACATGTAGCAAGTTCAGACCAGGTCATACTGGCTGGCCACACCCTGCAAGAGGGAGAGCAATAACTTTGTCAAAACAAGACGCCATCCCAGAGACCAGAAGAAGCAGAAGATCTTATTCTGAAAGAAATGGACTCTTTGCTGTAGGTGACTCTCTTATCATATTTCCAGACTAGATTTTAAGAGAAGCAAGAATAGTGGGTGGCTATCTGAAGTATCAGAACATTGTGAATACTACCTAAAGAAACTATGGAATTATTGGATTGGGCTGAGCCCTTTAAAAAAAAATGTGATAAAATACACATAAAATCTTCACCATTTGTAAGTGTACCATTTGGCAGTATTAAGTCCATTCACATTGTGTGCAGCCATCACTACCATCCATCTCCAGAATTTCTTTAAAAAACTGAAATTCTGTATCCATTAAACAACTACCTTCCGCCCACCCCTCTTAGCCCCTAACATCCACTGTTCTACTTTCTGTCTCCATGAACTTGACTATTCTTGGTATCTCATATAAGTGAAATTATACAGTATTTGCCTTTTTATGATTATCTTATTTCACTTAGAATAGTGCCCTCAGGGCTCATCTGTATTGTAGCACGTGTCAGAATGTTACTCATTCTTCAGACTAAATTCTATTCCATTGTGTATACATATCACTTTTGCTAATCCATTTATCTGTTGGTGGACACCTGGGTTGCTTCTGCAGATTAGCTATTGTGAATACTGCTGCTATGAACATGGGGGTACAAATATCTCTGAGACGTTGCTTTCAATTCTTTAGGGCATATACCCAGAAGAGTAATTGTTGGTTCACATGTTAATTCTATGATGAATTGTTTGAGGAGCTGCCACGCTGTTTTTCCGCAGAGGCTGCACCATTTTACTTTTCTACCGATGGCGCACAGGGTCCCAATTTCTTCACATCCTTGCCAATGTTTGTCGTTATTTTTTTTTAATACTAGCCATCCTAGTGGGTGTGAGGTGGTACCACATTGTAGTTTTGATTTGCATTTCTCTAATGACTAATAAAGTCAAACACACTTTCAGGTGCTAATTAGGCTGAGTTTTATCTGGATTATATATTTAGTACTTTTTTCTTCCTGAAAATCGTTAGATGGGAGCTTTGAATGAAGTGAGATTTTTTTTTTTTTTTTTTTTTTGAGACAGAGTCTTGGTCTATCACCCAGGCTGGAGTGCAGTGGTGTAATCTTGGCTCACTGCATCCTACACAGCCTCCTGGTTCAAGCGATTCTTGTGTCTCAGCCTCCCGAGTAGCTGTGCTTACAGGTGTGTGTCACAACACCCAGCTATTTTTTTTTTTTTTTTGTATTTTTAGTAAAGACAGGATTTCGCCAGGCTGGTCTCAAACTCTTGTCCTCAAGTGATATGCCTGCCTTGGTCTCCCGAAGTGCTGGGATTACAGGCATGAGCCACTATGCCTGGCTGAAGTCCAGATTTTTTATCAACCAGCCAGAAGACATGTTCTCTTCACATTCAAATGACACCAGTTAAAATGTGAAACACAACTACATTGATCTACAATTGTATTCTTAAGTGATAGAAAGCAATATCCTACCTTTTCCCAATCAATACATCTACTACTCTTTCTAGGAATTCACTGAAGAAAATCTCACATTATCAGCTTGAATTTTCTTTTCTGGCTTCAAGATCGTCAGCCACAGACTTGCAGAATGTAAAAGCGAGAGGTACTCTTAGCTCAAAGTGTTCAGATGAGTAAACTGAGGCAAAACACATTGCCCGGGGTCACTCTAAGTGACAGAATTGAGACTGACTGAGGCTCATGTCATTTGCTCTTTTTCCTCCAGTGCTCATGACTTCTCAATGTGCTCTCATATGCATCAAGAGGAAGAAAATATTCTGCACTGATGTGTATAGCAGGTGCTCCCCAAAGATTTTTGAAGTTGAATTTATTCCTTAAACCAGGATTCCACTGTCTAGCAGGCAGCCTACTATCTAAATCCCCCTGCATCCATCAGATTCTCTGGGTCAGTGATTTGCAATGGACACCGTCTCTAGCTGGGATAGAAAACAATGAATGCAAGGGGTTTACTTTCCTAGCTCCAGAAAAGAGCCCAGTAGGTCTCTTGGTCTCTCCTCACCCCCTAGTGAGCTGCAGTTCTAAAGCCATGGAATTTGGTGCCTCTTTCTGGAACAGAGGGTGGCAAGTCTCTTCCCTGTGGAGGCTGGACTGCTCAACATTGATCTAGGTTAGCTCCATCTCCAACCTACAGGGTAAAATTTTAGCCTCTGATAAATGGTTTGGCTGTGTCTTCACCCAAATCTCATTTTGAATTGCAATCCAAATTGTAATCTTCACATATCCAGGGAGGGACCTGGTGGGAGGTAATTGAATCATAGGGGTGGTTTCCTCCATGCTGTTCTCATGACAGTGAGTGGGTTCTCAAGATTGGGTTGTCTGATAAATATCTGGCACATCCCCTTTCTCTGTCTTGCCTGCTGTCATGTAAGATGTGCTTTGCTTCCTCTTCACCTTCCGCCAGGATCGCAAGTTTTCTGAGGCCTCCCCAGTCATGCAGAACTGTGAGTCAATTAAACCTCTTTTCTTTATAAATTACCCAGTCACAGGTAGTGTCTTTATAGCAGTGTGAAAATAAACTAATACAGCCTCTGTCTGAAAAATACTTTTACCTTCAAGAAGAGAGGCAACTGGTAAGAAACTTCTCCATTTCTGTTTAACTTCATTTCTTCTCTAGCTTGTTATAGGATGTGTAAACCAAAGGCATGCACTTGCTAAAATGATCTTTTCTGGCTGAAAATGACTGTTACATGTACCAGTAAATGATCACTTCTATTTTGATTACTAACAAAACGAACAGGCTCTGCTTTTCCTAATTGGCTTCATGACTGTGAGTTTTAGAAACAACTCGGTGGGGGTGGGGTGGGGTTGTGGAACAGAGGGCCTGGAAGAGGAGCCCAACCAAGCCACTCACTGCAATAAGTTTAAACAACAACAATGCAGTAAGAGAAAGCCCTCTCAGATCTAAAATACTGCTTTTCTACACATCAGTTTCTTAGTAATTTCTCCCAATTCCTATCCAGTACTCTTATTTATTTTGATTTTTCTATATTTGGAAATAGAAACCCAATAGTTCTGTCCCTGCCATCTTTATTAGTCTTTTTTCATGCTGCTGATAAAGACGCACCAGACGCTGGAAGAAAAAGAGGTTTAATGGACTTACTAGTCACAATTACAGCAGAAGGCAAGGAAGAGCAAGTCATGTCTTCCATGAATAGCAGCAGGTAAAGAGAAGCTTGTGCAGGGAAACTCCTGTGTTTTTTTTTTTTTAAACCATCAGATCTTGTGAGACTTATTCACTATCAAGAGAACAGCATGGAAAAGACCTGTCCCCATGATTCAATTACCTCTTACTGAGTCCCTCCCGTAACACATGGGGACTGTGGAAGTTACAATTCAAGGTGAGATTTGGGTGAGGACACACTCAAACAGTATCACTATCCCACCGTCCTGCAGCTTCAGTATCCTCCTTGTTCTCCAGAACAGAGTCCAAAGGCCTGAGCAAGTCTTCCTATGTCAACCCACTTCTCTAAGAACAACTCTGAATCTCCTTCCCGGTTCAGAGTGCTGCCACTCCAACTTATCTTCTGTTCCCAAACCTGCTGGACTCCACACTTTCACACGGTTTCAATATCATCTCCTTTCCTCCCCCAGTGATACACTTCCTCTCCATCCTTGAAGACTCGTTCAGACTACCTCCTCCCACATCCCCATCACAGAGAGTGTTCTTGATTCAGGCTCCGATGCATCACTGAAATGCATTCCTCCTGCTGCTCTCTAGCCCAGTCCCTATGGACTTGGGATTAAGTTACTGCCAGAAACCCAAACTGTGTCTCTCTCTTATCCATTCAACGCACTGCTGTGCTGGGCAAAGCTCATTGTGTGTGTTCACAAATCCTCAGTGAATCAATGAATACAAGAAAAGAACCAATTGAGTGATTTTCTAAAGCACAAAAAATATCACTTTATTACTCATTGCCTTAGAGGATCTTTTTGACCGTACATCCAAATTCACTGCAATGGAATAGAGACTTTCCACAACTGGGCCCATTCTCTCTCACTAGCTTCATCTCTGTTGCTCTCAACTCCCTTTTTGTTCACACTCCACATGCTCTGGGGATACTAGGGTGTCTCCCTCCTTTCCTCTTGCTACTCCTGGTCTGGAAAGTTCCTTCTGATATGGTTTGGCTCTGTGTCCCACCCAAATCTTATGTTAAACTGTAATTCCCAGTGTTGGAGGGAGGAACTGATGAGAGGTGATTGGATCACGGTGGCAGATTTCCCCCTTACTGTTCTTGTGATAGTGGGTTCTCATAAGATCTGGTTGTTTAGAAGTGTGGAGCACTGGCCGGGCATGGTGGCTTATGCCTGTAATCCTAGAGGCCAAGGTGGGCAGATCACCAGGTCAAGAGATCGAGACCATTCTGGCCAACGTGGTGAAACCCTGTCTCTACTAAAAATACAAAAATTAGCTGGGCGCGGTGGCATGTGCCTGCAGTCCCAGCTACTTGGGAGGCTGAGACAGGAGAATCACTTGAACCCGGGAGGCGGAGGTTGCAGTGAGCTGAGATCACACCAGTGCACTCCAGCCTGGCAACAGAGTGAGACTTCGTCTTAATAAAAAAAAGTGTGTAGCACTTCTCCCTTCACATTCTCTCCTGCCGCCACCTGGCTATGTGGTTGCTTCCCCTTTGCCCTTCCACCATGACTGAGTTTCCTGAGGCCTCCCCAGCCATGCCTCTGATACAGCTTGTGGAACTGTGAGTCAGTTAACCCCGTTTTTTTTTTTTTAAATAAACTACCCAGTCTCAGGCAGTTCTTTATCGCAACATGAGAATGGACTGATACACTTCTCTTTCTGACTTTCTTGTTAACATCTCCCACTTTTCAAAACACAGTTCCCATCATCAATGATCCTCTGACTTCACACGGCATAAACCGCTTGCTCTCCCACCTCTCTCACTCTCTTACTCCCAGTGGTTTGTAAATTATGGGTTATGAATCGTTAGTGAGTCATTACATCAGGTTAGCAGGTTCCACCCAGGACTTTAAGCAATGAAATAGAAAAGTATCAAAAAGCTCCCAGCACAGTAAATGTACAAAACGTGTTTTCGTGTCATAAGTGTATATGATGGGTGTGGGGATGTATGCTGATTCACAAATAAATGGGTGGGTTTTGTAGTCAATTCAATTAGTTACTAACATATCTGAGGAAATAACCTTCCTCTGGGTGAAGCTATCATTCTCTATTACATGTCAACTATGTGGCTAGGCCCAGTGAGGGGTACTGAGTTAGATTTGGGCTTAAGCTTTAGCTCAGACGTAATTCTACCACCAAATCTCCATTCCATTATTTTCTCTCATTTCCATCTTAACCATTCACGAGTGCATCTTGCATTGCTGCAATTCTTAGATCTAAAGTCCTTAGAGAGTTGGATGCTTGTTCTAATGCGCCTAACAAGAAACAGTATGCTTTTCAAGGAACCGAGCTATTCGTGACCACAATAGGCATTGTGCAAATAAATATTCCCATTCTCCAAGAGCCCTCAGAGAGCCATATAAGTAACGCAAATTAAAAAGCTCCTGTTCGTAAGATCAGGAAGACTGACTTGCCTTTGCCATGTCTAGTCTGTCCATTTTTAGCCACCAAGCATCAATTTCAGATTCTCAGATGTCCCCTTCCTTTCTGCCTGCAGCTCTCTTTGAGTCCTGAGGCTGACATGTAGGCTAGATGAAATCAAGATAAGCTATTATATAGAATGCGGAGCCTAGATGGAGTTCAATCTCTGGAATGAAGTTGGTTATTTAAGCAATGAATTGTCAGTAATGCACTCAAGACATACAGCAATTTTGTGTGATTTTCCAAACTCCAAACTGCAAAATACTTAGGGAGAACTCAAGATGAATTTGGCTACATACTAGAGTCCTGGGTTATGTAGCCGTGGTCACATGGTTTGCATATCACATGGTTTTCTGGTGTTTTAATTTTGCCTGGTGGTGAATGATCAAAGGCCTGTTGATTGAGGAAAAAACCCACTTTGATAGTCCAAAGGGATTTGTGTGTGGACTTAACATTTCCGACAGCCTTCTCTATGCTTTTCTCACTCAGAACACGTTTTCCTCCCCCCAAGAGAGATTTCTTTCAAGCTAAGGTTGCTTTAAAAACTAGAAAGAGTAAAAAAGGATCATAGATACAAAACAATAAGTCACTGGGAAAGCTAAAAAGAAAATACCCAGTTTCACACTCCTTAGCACTAGCGAGTGCCGCCCTCAAGTGCAGAGGCGGGAGCCCAGCTGCCTGGGTTTAGACTCCAGCTCTGCCACTTGCTAGTCTTGGGGTCCCAAGGAAGACCTGGAACACCTCTGTGCCTCAGTTTCTTCATCTGTAAAGTGGAAACAAAAATTACCTACTCTGGGGAAGTGTTTTAAAGAGGCAATTAGTAAATATACACCAAGTGCTTAGATCATTCCCTGACAAGTACTCTATCCTGTTAACGATCATTGGCTATTGGACAGAGTCGAAAATGACTTTGTTCCATAGGAAGGCGGGGAAAGAATTTGCCATACCTGGTTGTGACAATGAAATGTATTCTTTCCTTTTACCCATTACTATGAAGTAAGGATGATTAAAGCATGTGAATCCAGGGAGGATTCTAAAGTCCAATATATGTTTATGGTGAGGAAGAACAATGACAAAATTCACAATGTGTTTCTCTTTTGATTTTTTATTCCTAAGGTGAATTAGACGTCTTCTCCCAGTTTTTTAAAAGGCACAATTGACAAGTAAAATAGTGTATGTGTAAGGTGTACAGCATGACATTTGAATATATATAAATATTATAAAATGATTATCCTAATCAAATAACATATCTATTACCTCATATAGTTATTGTATCTTTTTTTGGTGAGAACATTTGGAACCTACTTTCTTAGCAAACTTCAAGGATACAGCACAGCATGCTTTTGTATTTTTAAAAAATTTTATTTCAGTAGCTTTTGGGGTACAAGTTTTTTGTTACATGGATGAATCATATAGTGGTGAATTCTGGGATTTTAGTGCACCCATCACTGGAGTAGTGCACATTGTAGCTAAAGTGTAGTTTTATTTTTATTTTTGAATCGGAGTCTTGTTCTGTTGCCCAGGCTGGAATGCAATGGAATGATCTTGGCTCACTGCAACCTCCGCCTCCCAGGTTCAAGCTATTTTCCTGTGTCAGTCTCTGGAATAGCTGGGATTACAGGCACCCCTGACCATGCCCCACTAATTTTTGTATTTTTAGTAGAGATGAGTTTCACCATGTTGGCCAGGCTGGTCTTGAACTCTTGACCTCAGGTGATCTGCGTGTCTTGGCCTCCCAAAGTGCTGGGATTACAGGCATGAGCCACTGTGCCCAGCCAAGTGTAGTGTTTTTTATTCATAACTCCCCTCCAATTCTCCCCATTCTGAGTTCTAGAGTCCATGATATCACTTTGTATGCCTTTACGTACCCATAGCTTAGCTCTCACTTATAAGTGAGAACATGCAATTTTTGGTTTTCCACTCCTGTGTTACTCAGAATAATGTCCTCCAGCTCCATCCAAGTTCCTGCAAAAGACATTATTTTGTTCTTTTACATAGGTGAGTACTATTCCATGATATATATGTATCACCTTTTGTTTATTCACTCACTGGTTGATGGAGACTTAGGTTGGTTTCACACCTTTGCAATTGTGAATTAAGCACAAAATTATTAACTATGGTCACCATGCTAGTCACTAGATCTATAAAACTTATTTATCCTGCATAACTTTGTACCCTGTATCCTGAAACACTGTACCCTTTGACCAGCATTTCCCCACTTCCCCATCCCCATTCCCAGAAATCTCCATTCTACTCTCTGCTTCTATGAGTTTCACTATTCTAGAGTTCACATCCAAGTGAAATCATGCAAAATTTGTCTTTCATTTCACTTAATATAATGTCTGCTTGGTTTAATTTATGGTGTAGCAAATGACAGGATTTCCATCTTTTTAAAGGTAGAATAATATTGCATTGTATATGTACCACATTTTTCCCACCTATTGCAATAGAAAGAATTTTGTTTTAGGCCAAAGGAAAATCACAAGACACTTAGATATATGCCATATCTTGGTTATTGTGAATAATGCTGTAATAAATATGGGAGTGCAGATATTTCTTTGACATACTTATTTTCTTTGGATATATATACCTCAAAGTGGGATTGTTGGATCATAGATAGTTCTATTTTTCATGTTTTGAAAAAACTTTACACTGTTTTCCATACGGACTGTACAAATTTATATTCCAAATGACAGTGCACAAAGACTCTCCATATCTTTACTAATACTTGTAAATTTTTTGTCCTTTTGATAATAGCTGTTCTAACACATGTGAGGTAATATCTTGTGGTTTTGATTTGTTTTCTCTGGTGATTAGTGCTGTTGAACATCTTTTCCTGTACCTGCTGGTCATCTGTATGTCTTCCTTGGGGAAATGTCTTTTAGGTCCTTTGTCTATTTTTAGGTTTTTTTTTTTTTTTTTACTGTTTACTCGTTTTCATTTGGTTCCTATCTGATCTTAATTATTTGTTTTCTTTTGCTAATTTTGGGTTTGTTTGTTCTTGTATTTCTAGTTCCTTGAGGTGCAATGTTAGGTTGTTAATTCCACTTAGTCTGAAGGTTAGTTCCACTTGGTCTGAAGTCCAATGTGTCTAATTAATTTGTCTTTGTTAATTTTTGTCTCAGTTATTTGTCTAGGGTTAAGTGAGATGTTAAAGTTCCTCATTATTATTGTATTGCTATTTCTTTAGTTCTAGTAACATTTATATTATGATTTTGGGTGCTGGGTGCATATATATTGAGGGTTGTTACCTGTGTGATATTTTTTATCTTAAGTTTTATTTTGTCTGATATACATATAGCTACTTTTGTTTTCTGTTAACATTTGCATGGGGTGTCTTTTCTTTTGTCTCTTCTCTTCCAGCTTATGTAGATCTTTAAATATAAAGTGAATCTCTTGTAGGTAGCATGTAGTTAAATTTTTTTTTAATTCATTTAGCCATTTTATATCCTTTAATTGAATAATTTAATTCACTCATGTTTAAGTAATTATTGCTAGGTTAGAACTTGTTCTTCTATTTTGTAGTTCCTTTGTTTCTTTCTCTCCAGCTTCCTTTGTGATTTGATGATTTTTGTAGTGATATGTTTTTATTCCTTTCTTTCTCTTTTGAATATCTATTGGAGGCTTTTTCTTAGTGGTTATAATGAGGCTTATGTAATGGAAAACATTCTACAGTTATAACATTCTACTTTGGCCAAGAGTGGTGGCTCATGGCTGTAATCCCAATGCTTTGGGAGGCCAAGGCAGGCAGATCACTAGGTCAGGAGATCAAGAGGTCCTTTACCATAAACCCCATCTCTACTAAAAATACAAAAATTAGCATGACTGGCAGCACATGCCTATAGTCCCAGCTACTCAGGAGGCTGAGGCAGGAGAATTGCTTCAACCTGGGAGGCAGAGGCTGCAGTGAGCTGCAATGGCACCACTCCACTCCAGCCTGGGTGGCAGAGCAAGACTCCATCACACACAAAAAAATAAAAAATAAAAAAAAAAACTATACTTTAAGGGGATAAATTTGCATAAAAATTCTACACTTTCTCCTTTCTCTACATTTTATATTATTGATATCTCAACTTACATTTATTTGTAATTTGTATTTATTAACAAATACTGTAGCTCTAGTTATTTTTAAGACTTTTTTGCTAGTTAAGTGATTTGTTCACCACAAGTACAATATTAGAATATTCTGCATTTGACTATATTCTCACTTTTATAGTGAGTTTTATTCTCACATGTTAGTGTCCTGTTGTTTCAACCTGAAGAATTCCCTTTAGCATTTCATAAGGCAGATGTAGTGGTGATAAACTCTCTTAGCTTTTGTTTTTCTGGGATAGTCTTTGTCTTTTTTATTTCTGAAGGGCGGCATTTCTGAGTGTAGTATCTTTGGTTGGCAGTTTTATCTTTTAGCCCTTTGAGTATCATGCCACTTTTTCCTGGCCTACAAGATTTGTGCTAAGAAATATGCTGATAGTCTTATAATGGTTCACTTGTATATGAAAAGCCACTTTAGCTGTTGTAAAAATTATTTCTTTGTCTTTTGTGACCTTGATTATAATGCACCTTGGTGAAGATCTTTCCACATTTAATATATGATATGATTTGGTTGTGTCCCATCCCAAATATCATTTTGAACTGTAGCTTCCATAATCCCTATATATTATGGGAGACACCTGGTAGGAGGTAAATGAATCATGGGGGCTGTTTTTTTCCATGCTGTTCTAATTATAGTGAATAAGTCTCACAAGATCTGATGGTTTTATAAATGGTGGTTCCCTTGCCATGCTCTCTTGCCAGCCGCCATGTAAGACATGCCTTTATTCTTCCTTTGCCTTCTGCCATGATTGTGAGGCCTTCCCAGCCATGTAGAACTGTGAGTGCATTAAACTTCTTTTTTTCTTATAAATTACCCAGTCTCAGATATTTCTTCATAGCAGTATGAAAATAGACCAATACAAAGTAGAAATATTTTCTTTGTGTTTCATGGATCTGATTTTTGTTTCTTGTTCCAGATTTGACTAGTTTTCTGTCGTTATTTCTTTCCGTAAGCTTTATTTCCCTTTCTCTGCTCCTTCTAGGATTCCCATTATGTATATACTGACTCACTTGATGATGTTCCACAAGGCTTATAGACTTTATTAGCTCATTCATCTTTTTTTCTTTTGGTTTCCCTAACCAGGTAATTGCAAATGAATTGCCTTTGAACTCACTGATGGTTTTTTCTGCCTGATTGAATCTGCTGTTGAAATTCTCGATGGAATTTTTCAGCCCAATCTTTGTGTTCCCTATTTCTAGATTTTCTGTTTGGTTCTTTTTTTATGGTATCTGTTTGTTAACCTACTAATTTTGTTCATGCTTTGTTTTCCTGATTTTGCTTAGTTGTCTGTTTTCTTATAGCTCCCTGAGATTCTTTAAATTGGTTATTTTGTATCTGTCAGACCATTCATCCTAATTTATTTAGGGTCAGCCACTGGTGCCTTATTTTGTTTTTGTTTTTGTTTTTTTGCTGGTGTTGTGGTTCCCTAATTATTCATGATCCTTGTGACTTTGATCTGAACTTTTGAAGAAATAGGTACCTCTTCCAGTCTTTACAGCCCAGCTTCAGCAGAGAAAGCCCTACTACAATAAGCCTGTCCAGAGATTTTGAACAGGCCTGCTGCTAGTGTCTGCAGATGGGCTTGCCATTGGAGTCCTCAGGTTGGCTGACATGGTACCTGGGTCAGTGGGTGAGAGAGTTTGGAGCCTGAATCTTCAGGTGCTGGCTTGGTGCCTGAGGCCATGAGGCCAAGCCTGGCACCCAGGGCCAGGGGACTGGCCTGGTGCCAGGGTTCAATGGAGAAGGCCTGGCACTGTGGTTCATGGTGAATTCGGGTACTCAGTGTATCCTCCTCCTTCAGTATGAATGGCACCTCTCTGCACTTTAGCTTGGGAAAGAGATGGCATGGGTAATGTGAAACTGTCCTCCATACCATGTTCAATCTACTTTTTTTTTTTTTTAGTTCTGTTCTACACTCAGGTGCTGTAATCTCTCACCTGAATTATTTAGCTCCTGTTAAGGTATTTTCATGTGCGGAAGTAGTTTATGTTAATGTATCTTTAAGGGAATGAGTGCTGGTTTCTACTATTCCATCAACTGGTTGACATCACCAATTTCAATTGTTTTCTCATATTTAAAATCGGGTAAATATCCCAAGCAAGTAAGAAAATTGATACTCACAGTGACCTCTTCAACAGAAAACCTCACACATTTGGTTTTGAGTTCTCAGCTTTGATTATTGTGAAAAAGACTATAATGTGGTTTTGTGTAAAAAGCTATAGCACAGAAATCAATGATACCAGGGATATGTTGATATTTCCTACATCTACACACCTTTATTAGCAACTTCACTCTGCTTCGTCACCTGCAGATCTCCCCCTGACATATAGGGTCATGGATACTCTTGTCCCTAAGGACATTTCCCAAAAAATGTTCTCAGAAGAATTCAAATACCAAAGATAAAGAATATGTATTACATGGAACCTGATAGACCATCACCCATACTGCACATTCTAAGTGTCACATCTAGCTAACCTGTGTTTGGGGTCAATTCACACAACTTCTGAGTAATTGCCTTCTTGTCACAAGTCATTAACTCCCATAATGTGTGATCATTTCTAGTTCTCCTAAAAAAATGATGATACTAATATTGTCATTTTAGAAATAGAGATGTTTTTGTGTGTGCAGCATTTAGATTTGTAGCTCTATTGCCCTTAATCTGTTTCTCTCTTAATTTGTTCATTCATCAAAAGTTCTTGTTCCTGTTTGTCATCCATTCAACTTATGCCTGCCACAAGTAGTTGAAGAATAGTTCTGGAGGGTGACATGAAGATGGTGATGTATAAACACAATAATGTGATGTATGCATTAGGGTCTTTGAATGTATACTATTTATGTACCTTGAAGAGTATGCTCTGTGGAATTAAAAAGAAATTATAGTTTGCAGAATACATTAGATTAGGAAACAAATAAAAATGATGACTTCTCTGACTGGATTCCCACTGTTTGACTGTATCCTGTGAAGAACATTCAGAAGAAGTACAAGTGGTCTATTATCCCTTCATGGGTGTTTTGCAGAAATTTCCTACCTCCTTCCTTTCTGTCTCCTGCAGTATGGGATGGAGCAAGGATGGGAACTGGGCATTCCAAACCTGCAAAGAGTGTGCTTTCTCCCCAGGACCTAGAATATCTCTGTTGATAATGGGGTTTTGTGAAAAATCTTAGCGAAATAATACCATCGGTCATCTAATTGTTATGCTTTGACAATCTATCTTTTAGGGGGAATGGGCTATCCCAGTGAGAAGCTAAACTTCAGAGTAGAGACAAATTTAAAGCCAGAATATATTTCAGAGGTCAGTTACTTTGTGGATGTGAGGCTGAGACCCGTGAAGTAGGTGACCTTTCCCAGATCATACAGTAAATCAGTGAGAAAACCAAGAGACAGAATTGAAATCTCTGAGTTGCAGTCCATTCCACAAGGTTACCTCTTTATCCAGCATATTGATTTATTTTTACAAAATTGTAAAAGAATGCACAAACTTTTATACACATAAGTAACTCTGTTGGATGGTGTGGTACAGTGTACCATGGCTTAAAATAGGGTTCTGTGGCTTAAGGAAACTGAAAATATTTATCCTTGCCTCCTTTGTCTATAAAATGAGTGTTGTCTGTTTTCAATGGTTTTATACATAACTAACATGGTGACTGGAAGAGCTGTGCTGGAATTTGTAGAGTATTGGATAACTAAGAAAATATATTTCTGAAACATCTGCCCTGAATATACCCAGCAACTGGTGATCTTTTTATTTCCTAAGTAGGAAATCTTAAATGCAGAGACACACTAAGTAATGTTCCCTGACTTTCAATGTTCACAATATTCATTTTAAAAATCAGATGTGTCCATTTTAGCTCTTTGTGTATACAAGTACCAGTGTTCTTACATTCTATCAATTTCTGGAAACACTCTAATGCAATGGAACTTGAGACACAGATGGGACCTCTTTGGCTATCTATATGGGAAGGCAGGAGAATAATGGTGAAAGAAATGTGTTTTGAGTCAAGATGGTCTGGTTTCAAGTCCCATCTCTGCTGAATACTACTATGTGGCCTAGAGAAGGTTACTTACACTCTAAGCCTCAGTTTTCCTATGTAAAAAATGAGACTAATAGTATCTACATTTGGGGGTTATGGTGAGAATTACATGAGTTAGTGGACATAAAGTGTATCACTTATTACTTGGCACATACCAAAGACTCAAATAATAACCATCAGTATTGCTATCTATCCACACTCTTTTGTTTTCTTTTCTGAGATGGAATTCTGTTCTTGTCACCCAGGCTGGAGTGCAATGGCGCGATCTTGGCCCACTGCAACCTCTGCCTCCTGGGTTCAAGTGATTCTCCTGCCTGAGCCTCATGGGATTATAGGCATGTGACACCACGCCCAGCTAATTTTTTGCATTTTTAATAGAAATGGGGTTTCTTCATGTGGATCAGGCTGGTCTTGAACTCGCGACCTCACATGATCTGCCCACCTCAGACTCCCAAAGTGCTGGGATTACAGGCATGAGCCATTGTGCCCGGCCTTCCATCCTCACTCTTTACTCTTCAGTGTAATTGAAACCCAGAGGATTTCAGCAATTTGCTCAAGACCACACAGTGAGTTAGTGGTAAAATCAGAAACATTACTCGGATTTCCCAAATATCAATAAAAGATTGATTATTGCCTCTAGTTAGGAAAAAAATTCAGCCTAAGGATATCATGTAATCAACTAATATTTTCAAACAGCAGTAATCTCTCTTGATTCCAATGAGTACTACAAAATATAGGGGGAGCTATGAATAGGAATTGTTTTTTTCTCAAACTTGTATCATTCCTAGAGAACTTTCCTTAAAGGCTTCCACCTCATGAGTTACAGAACTAGGCAGAAAAGTCCCAAAGATATTAAATAACACAGTTTAATGGTTTCCTCAGGGGAATCTCAGATACAAAAAAAGATAAAGCATCTCCTGCTGATAGAGAGATAGCCTCAAGAGAGAAGTTTAAGATGAATTCCATAAAGCCCAAGGCTTATGACTTCATTGTTGCAAAAAGTCTTTGAAGGACAGAGGAGGAAAAAACATATTTCAGTTTGTTTTATATCAAGGTAGTGGGTTGTCTCCAAAACTACAATTCTGCAATCAGTTGAGCTTTATACAAAGAATGGAGTTTGCTTGGTTAATGGAACTAGTGATACTAAGACACCATTTGGCTACTTATCCTCATAGGAAAGGGTCTGACCCAGTGGCATGCTATAACCAGCTTGCACTGGCTTGTGAGAAGTGACTGCACCTGTCTCTTCTCCAACTGGTGTTCAGTGACATCATGTTAACTCAAAATCAGCTTAGTTGGGAGAACCACAGAAACTGGCAAATGCTACAAAGCAGGGCTTTCCTCCCTCACACCACTAGGGATAGGGATGCTTCCTATGTAAATCATCTTAGGCAGGTAGGAATGAGTGAGAGTGTGTGTGTGAGACAGAGAGAGAGAGCACATAGGAGAACTACTACTTTTTAAAAAATAAGTAGCCTGGCACTTTTCATGTGTTATGATTTAGAAATGACTTTAAAAAGCATACTCCCTAAAATGAATTCTGGGAAAAAAAATCTTCTTTTCGGTTGAATTCTTCATAGTTTATTAATCCAACCTGAAACAGAACAACAAAACCACAAGCAAGAGCAAATCATATTTGGGAAAAAATAATGCTAGCCAGTAAAATCTTAAAGGTGCAGGTATGAAAGTTAGAAACTGAGAAGAAGTATATCAGGGGAAGGCTTTTGGATTTTTGCCCTTTGGGGGCACTGAAATCTGGTGAGAGTCACAGAGCTGGGGGAGACCTACAGCTTCATCGTGTAAATTATAGATTCCCAATGGTTTTGATTTAAAAGAGGCTTGATCAATAAGCCATGGTGTCTCAGTCTCATGTGGAAGGTACTAGACAAGGCCCCGGGGCTGTGCAGATGGAAGTTCAAATGTCTCTCATGACTGATAGAAAGGGGAGGTGGGAGAACACTGGCCAAGTCTGCTAACTTATTGGAGCTCACCTGCTCAGGTATCTGCTGTGTGAAGCAATGTGGGCCTCCTGCCAAGCACAGAATCAGGAAAGAGTTGTTGTTTCTCCAGATCACTGGGTCCCCAAGTGGAATGAACTGAGCCAGCAGGCCCAGAGCCTTCTCCTTACCTCTCATTAGATGCACCATTAATCTTTCCTTAGAAGTAAAAGACAAGGAGAGGGTTACTTTAATAGATGGTCCCTTTCTACAAAATAAAACATGAGGCATGGGGAATAAGTGTCCCCTCAATCTCATTATCAACCAAAGGAAAATATGAGTGTTATCAGAGCAGGAGACAGAGATCCAAGTTCAAATCCTGATCAATGACTTCCTGGTTAGGTGGTCTAGGATAGGGTTTTACAAACTCTCAAGGCCTCAGCTACCCCATCTGTAAACAGGGATGTTAATAGGCTGTGGTGAGATTTCATGAGGTGCTGCATGGAAAACCTTAGCACAGCGTCTAGTATATGGCGGGTTCCCAATACAAGTCAGCTAGTGGGAGAATGATTGTATATCGTGCATTGCATACTAGCTTTGGAGAAGACCAGTGGTAGCACAGCTCATCACTGTGGCTGCTTGTTCATGAAGGCCTAATCATTACTAAAGGTTGCAAACTACACTTGAAGTCTTAATTAAGGTTAGTAAATTCCATGCTGATTAGAAGAGTAACAACCACTGTCTTTATCTGTGGGGCTACAGCTATTCAGTTGGAGAATAGTACATTATTGCCAAGGTCAACATTCTCTTTAATGACACATTTCAGTGGGAAATAGGGAGGCAAGTTGGACAGTTGCCCTTGCTGAAAAGTCCATCTTTTAACTTTCCTCCTAATTCAGTCCGGGGCAGTAGGCAATCAGCAGCACAACCTCCTCAAGAAGAGAAATGTACCTCTGTATCTGATTCACCTTGAGACACACAAGAAGATGCTTAAGGAGGATTCTATATTGATCAAATGGTTATGTCTATGTAAAAATTTATTGTACATATTTTCTTTTTGAAACCTCAAAGACTTAATCCTTGTAGTTTAATGGTGTCAAACTTAATTTTTAAAAAATTCACCTTATGTACCTAACTTATCCCACATCATTTGAAATCAAAGAAATGTGGGCTCAGTTCTCCACTTACAAAAGGTGTAACTGTGGGCAAGTTAGTCTTTCTGAAACCCAGTTGTTCCCCTCTGTAACATGGGATAGTAGTATCCACCTCAACTGGTTGAGGATTAAATGAGATGTGTATATGAAAATTAGATGTATATTAAATGAGATGTGTATATGAAAATCGATAAGAGGACCTCTTTTGCCCTTCCTTTTTACCTTAGAATGGAGAAATAACCTTGTAAATTTCACGTGTTAATTTTCTAACAGACAAATATTACATACATTACGTTTTATAATTTAGTGGAACTACTCTGACAAAAATAGCTGTACATTGTGTTCCCTAAGAAAAAAATGTTTAAGATTAATGTAGACCACTGATGAGTATTAAGAAACAGGATACTGGAGATTTCAAGATGATAATGTCTATGGCATTGGTAAAGCTGTGGCTAAAACATTTTTGAATAGAGGAAAAAAAAAAAAAACTGCAGCCCAAAACAATGTTTTACATTTTACCATTGCTTTCATTTCATTTGCAAGTCTCTGATCCCATTTTTAACACATTATAGAGTGAAGTTTGTATAAGATGATAATTTTATTATAAAATATTAGTAAAATACCCACAGACATTATGAAAATGATTGTTACCGTATTCATCCTGAGTTGAAGCAGATGAGTTAGCACTGAGGAAACTTACGCTGGATATATTCAGGGCTGCATTTTAATTCTGTTTGCCAAGGAAAATGCCATACAGGAAAAATTGTTTTCTAGCCATTCATATTATAACTCACATCTGCAATTAAAAACAGTCCATCTTTTGACTAGGAAGGTGATTTTCAGGGTATTATTTTCAATTCTTTGTTGAAACAAACACCTCCTCTCTCCATTAACCTCCTAGGAGAAGGCAGTCTGCCCTTACAATTTAAGGCACATCTTAGAGCTTTCCATGTAATTTACACATTTCAAGTTTGCTAATGGGTTCTTTATATCAAAACTACCATAGACAGAAAATCTTTCTTTGAATCTTGATCTTGAAAGAGACATAGAAAGAAACCTGTGAAATCCTCCATAGCTACTATTAAAGAGAAAGTTATATTAAACTGTGACTAAGTTAAATGGAGTTATACTTTTAGGAGTCAGAATTTACCTAGAAACTTAATGACAAAAGCAAGAGGATATCAAATCCAAATTTCTTTTCCCTCCCCACCTTTTCAGATTAATGCCAAGAAAATATACGCAAAAGAGACACCCACATCATTGAACAAGAGGTTCTTACGTTACATAACAAGTAATAATGTAGTTTCCCATTTTACTATTTGATAGTCCTTTTTTTTTGGAGACGGAGTTTTGCTCTTGTTACCCAGGCTAGAGTGCAATGGCGCGACCTCGGCTCATCGCAACCTCCGCCTCCTGGGTTCAAGCAATTCTCCTGCCTCAGCCTCCCAAGTAGCTGGGACTACAGGCACGTGCCACCATGCCCAGCTAATTTTTGTATTTTTAGTAGAGACAGGGTTTCACCATGTTGACCAGGATGGTCTCGATCTCTTGACCTCGTGATCCACCCGCCTCGGCCTCCCAAAGTGCTAGGATTACAGGCGTGAGCCACCGCGCC